>KZ112791.1:0-18175 GCA_002120305.1 Hypoxylon sp. CO27-5 | reverse complement strand
TTAAATATATATATTTTTATTTTATAATTACGATAATATAGGCGGTATTAATTAAAACATAGGTTTAAAAAGGTTAGTAAAATAAATCTTATAACTTAAACATTAATTTACTTTATTTCCGATTTTTTTCCTTATATAAATATAACTTTATATATTTTTTATTAAAACTTTTACCTAATATATTTACATTATTTATATTTTTAAGTTATATAACTTAAAAAAAACTTAAAAGGTTTAATCTAATAAGTTTAATAGTTTTAACAAACCCAATAAGCTTAACAAGCTTAATAAGCTTAATAACTTTAATAAATATAGCTTTAATAACCTTGATAAATTTAATAAGTTTAATAGGTTTAATAACTTTAAAGTTTAAAAAAGTTTTATAAATAATGCTTTCGTTAATTTAGCTAGCTTAAATATTTTAAACCTTTTAAAACCTTTAAAGTTTTTAAGCATCTTAAATTTTTTAAAGTTTTTAATGTTTTTAAGCTTTTTCGTTTTATACGTAACCTAGCCTATTATATATATAACTTAATCTTAGCTTATTATATATATAACTTAATTTAAACTAACCTTATATTTAAACTAACTTTAATTAACCATATATATAAGCTAATCTTAATTAATTTAATATACCATTAAATTAATTTTAAAGTGATATAATTGAAACTTACTTATAAAAGCCATTTGTCCCCTCTTAAGAAAATAACACTTAAAATTATTTATTAACTTTTTTTAATCTTTTTAAGCATTAAAACAATAATAATATAAAAGTATATCGTTATTATTTACAACTATATAAATATCCAAGTATAATTTTTTTACAAATGTTATATAAATTAAGCTAAACTTAATACCTCTTAAATTATATAAGGATAATATTTTCTTTTATAAGTAAAATATTTTCTACTTTTAACAAAACTAAAAATTATATAAAACATTTTTATATAACCTATAACACTACCTATTTATTATTAAATAAATAGGTTATTATTAGCAAACATTAAATTTTATTATTTTCTTTTAAAAACTTAACTTATATAATAGTTTCCTTCCTTTCCTTTTAAAAAAATAAAAGTATAAAAAAAACGCCACGAAACATTTTTACAAATTATTAAATAAAAAAAGATTAAAGTTTATAAAATATTTCCTTATAAATATAACCTATAAATTTCGTGAGAGTTAACTTATTATAATTAAGCTTTTAAATTAAAATAAAACTTTTCGACAAATGTTAAAATATAACTTAACTAAGCTATTATAAAAGAATTATTATAAAATATAAATATAATAGAAAAATATAAGTTATATGTGTTTAAATAAAAATCCCATTATAATATTATCACTTATATTAAATAAGTTAAATTAAATAAAATAACTAGGTAAAATTAAACAAACTTTTTAAATTATTTATTATATAACGTGAATTATTTTTTAAAATTTTTACTAATTTAATTAAACTAATTAAAGATATAAGATTAAGAATAAGCTTTTGTTTAACATTAAATTAACCTTAACGAAGCAATTAATATATTTATATAATTAAATAGAATAAAAATTATAAACTTAAAAGCTAATTTTGTTAAGGTATATAAAATCTTAAAAGATTAAAACGGTGTAATTGTTTTAGCTTTTCCTTAATTACCTTAGCTTTTAGCGAATTAAAAGCCGATTTTAAATTAATAAACATATTTATAAGGTTTTTATATATATTATAATATTTAATTCCTTATATTATAAATCCTTAAGGATTTATTAGTTTTTTAAATTAATTTATAACGTAAACTATTTAATATAAAAGTTAAAAATATTTATTAATTTTATATTAATTTTCTTTATAAATTTAACCTTAAAGTTTACCTCGTTTATTTTATAAAAATATTAATAAGTTATATCTTTTAAGTTTTAATTTAAAGGCTAGGTAATATTATAACATGAATTTTTTTTTAAGGCAAAGTTAAATATATTTAAGTTTAATTATATTAATTAAATTAATAAATATATTAATATATTAATTCCCTTAAAAAATCCCATTAAAAAGGAAAAAGTTTTATTTAAATACACATATATTAATGTAAACAAATATTAATGTTAATATAAATATAATTAAAAGTACATTTAAGCTTTGTTAAATATAACTTTTTAGTTAAATTAAATTTATTATTTTAAATAACATTTTAAAGTTATAATTAAAAAGGTTAAATTATACACATATAATATAAGCGCCTTTAAAATAACTTATACCTTATTAAAAATAAAAAGACTTTATAAGTGGTTTTATAACGAAACGCCTCGTTATAACATTATATATTTAACATTAGCGAAAAAAAAAACAACTTATTTATTTTTTAAACCTTATAAGTTTTAATAGTTAAAAATATATAAGAAGTATTTATAATTAATTAACTTTAATAAATATATAAAATAACCTTTACTATTACTATTAAAATTACTTAACGATTTAAATATTAATAACTATTTATTATTAAATTAAAATATATTTACTTTAAATATTATTTATATTTATTTTAAACCAAAGTTTGTATTTATTTTCATTTAACCTTATATTTTTTTAAATAATATTTAACTTATTTATATCCCATTATATTTAATTAGGATTATATTAAAGCTAATTAAACTTTTTATAATATTATTTAATTTTATTACAAGGCATTTTATTTAATAATAATTTTAAATCTTTTCCTTTAACTTTATATTGCCTTAAATAATCGCTTAAGCTAATATAATTATTTTTATATGGCTTAAGGTTATTATGGCTAATAAGTTATAATAAATATTACGCAAGTTATTTGTTATATATTTGGCGTATATTTAACATTAAAAAGTTATTAAAGTTATACTTAATTAAAGGCTTCTTAAGCTTATACGTTAATTACATTAGTTTAATATTTAACCTATTACAAATATTTATAACATAGTTTTAAACACTAATATTACTTACATTTAACCATATATAATAAACATAACTTATTATAATATAATTTTTACTTAATTAAAACTTAATTTAATAATTATTCTATTATTTTATAAACTAAATATACTTTTTCTTAATAATACCACCGTATATAATATAAAATATTATTTAATCCATGATTTTATTTTTATTAAAAAAGCCTTATTTAATTAAAATTTTAAAATAACCTTATATTAACTATTAGTTTAAATTCAAATCATTATAACTTATATGCCTTTAAATAGGTTTAAATAACATATAATTTAACACTTTATTACACTTTTTAATAGTTATGTTTATTATTACTTAATCTTTTTGTTTTCCTTATTAATCCCTTATTTATAAAACTTTATAATATAATTGCTTTAACGTTATTTAATTATTATGCCATTTAAATTAATTATAATCACTTTTAACTTATTAAAATTAGCTAAATAAAATTGTACTTAAGCTATAAAAGGCGTTTTAACTTTATGGTTTATTTAAGTTTAAAATAATTAAAAGCTTAACTTAATAATAGTAAAAAAATATTAATTTAATATATTAACAAATAAAGAGTTAAATTAACTAACGTTAATTTATAATATTTTATAAGAATATACATTAATACTAGCATAAATTTTAAAACTAATAAAGCAAAGCTTTTAATATTCGTTTATAAACCATATAAAGTTTAAATTAAAAACTAAAAAAATTATATCCCATAGGTTTTATTTAAATTACTTCTTTTTTTTATGTTATCGTATAGCTTATAAATACCATTAACGGTATTTTTTATAAGCCATATTTTTTATAACATTTAGCTTTAAATATTTTCGAATTAATTTATAAATTTAATCTTAACTTAAGTTTTTAAAAAGGCTTATTACTTCGTTATATTATTTAAAAAAATGGTATAATTAAACCCGGGTATATGCTTTTTTAATTAAACTTATTATCCTTTTTATTATATTATTTTTAAAGCAAATTTAAATAATAAGGAAAATATTAATATTAAGCTTTTATATATTATATAATTGCTTAAGGATTTCCCTATCGCGGATGTTTTAATGGTATATAAAGTGTTATATATATTTTATAAGTTTAATTAAATAGTTGATTAGCTTATAACAACCCATTTGCCATTATTATAACCTATGTTTAAAAGATTGTTATAAAATATTAATTTTAAATTGTTCTTTTTTTAAATATATAATAATGTCGAAATATAATATCCTTACTTTAAAAAGTTTAAAAATATTAGCTTTAATAGTGTTAATATTTCACTCCTTTTAATATAGTTTTTACTTTATTAAATGTTGTTAAAGTGTTTATTAGCTAGTGTGGAAATTATATTTATTTTTAAACTTTTAAACAATTTTCGCTTATAAGATTTAATCGTTTAAATATTATTATATAATTTAATTTTTAAAAAGCTTAAAGTTAGCTTAAACTGGTGGTATATTAACTTAGCTAATAATTTACAATTAATAAATAAAATTATTATTAAAAAGTAAAAAAAAGCCATTTAAAAGCCGTATAAAAAATAAAAATACAAGCTAATACCTTTAATATTAAACTATATATATTATAATTAAAAGCCTTTGCCTTATATAAATAACTAATTTTCATACATTTTAAGTTGTTTTTAACTTAACCTTTTTTTTATACAATTAAAATATTATTATTAAAATTTATAAACATTATAATTAAACCTTATAATATTAACCATTTACTTTAACGCTTTAACACCTTTAGCTTTTTTTAATGTAAACGATTTATTAAGTTATTTAACCTTTTTTTTAAGAAAGTTTTTTCAATAAAATTTTAAGACTTTACTTCTTTAAATGGGAAAATACCACTTATTTAAAACAAAGAAAAAAAAAGTAACCTTAGTTAAACACGTAGGATTAATTAAAGCTATACCTTATTCGGTGATTTATTAGCTTTAATTTTTAATTTAATTAAGCTTAGTAATATAATTTAAAATTTATAAGATTAAATAAGGATATTTATAATGGCTATTAAGGATATATTATTATTATTACTTTATAAGTTTATTTACTTATTTAAGTATATACCTTAAAAAATTAAAGGCTTTTTTAAGTTAAATTAAAAATCTTTTTATATGTTTCCCAACTATAATAAAGTAACTATGATTGTTCTTAAACTTTATTTAAAGTTTAAATAAACTAAGTTTTTTTTTTTAAAAACTTAATTAATCACTTACTTTTTAAAAACTTAGGTAAAGTAATCATTTTTAATCTTTTAAAATACCTTATTTAAAATCTTTAAAAAAAGCCTTAGGCTAGAAAAAAAATATGTAAAATATTACTTTCATTTATTATTAAAAGGTAAATATATTTTTTTTACTAAGGAAGCCATTAGTTAAAACTACCTTCCCTTAATAAAATATTTTAAAACTAACATTAAAAGCGAAAAAGTTTTAAAACATATTTATTATAATAAAAAGTTTATTACTTAATGAACTATTTAAACATTCCCATTTAAAAGATTTTAACGTTTAAGTAAAAAATTTAAACTTATAACGAAAAAGATAAATTTACATATGATTAAAAAAGTCATTTAATATTATTAAAAAAACATTTACTTTAATATATATTAAAGCTTTTTAAATTAAAATAAAGAAGATAATATCATTAACATATATTATAATTTCTTTAATTATAATTAAGGTAAAACTTATTATTATAATTAAAAGGGGTAAACGAATTTAACATAACAACTTATTTTTTTCACAAACTTATTATAAAGATTTACCATATAATTTAACCAATTTATATTACGTTTTAATGGCTATCCTAATAATAGTAATTACACATATCGGCTTTTTTAGCTTAATAGTATTTTAAAATAAGTTTTATTATATACGTGTTTATTAACTTTAATAATTTCTTTTTAATTTTAATATTTAATTTTTTTAAGTAATAAATTACATAATAAAAATTTTATTAAAACTATTTTAATATAATGTATAATTTTTTTATTAGTTAACTTAATTTAAATTAATAAGATTTAACCTTTTAAACGTATTTTTTAATATTAACCAACTTTTTATATAAGACATTATTAAATTTAATTAAATTTGCCGGCTATTTACTTTTATATTAATTATATATATTTTTTATTAAAATATAAATAACTAATAACATTAACTTTATAAAACACTATATAATAAAACAAAGGTAATAAATTAATTAATAATTATATTTAATAAAATCATTAAAAGCATATTTAATAATATTTGCCTATTATTATATATATAATATTAATTTTAAAAAGGAATAAAAGGAATTAAGATTTTATTTTATAAGATTTAATATTTATTTCATTAGTTTTTAATTAACATAAGGTTAATTTTAAAACTTTTAATGTAAAGTTATCCTTTTCGTTATCGTTTAATTTAGATTTTTAATTAATATTATTTAAATTAAATTTACTTTTACTTTTTATTATTTACCTTTTTAATTATTTAAGGATAATTTATCATGATATATATAAAAAAGATAATAAATAGGTATTACTTAGTGTATATAAAGTTAAAAATAATTTATTTTATAAAAGAATTATTCGGTTTAACAATAAAATAAATCGTATTGTTTGTTTTTTTTGCCATTTACCTTTTTATATAATTATTATAAATAAATAAAAGGAAAAACGTAATAATATAAATAACTTATAATATTCCTAAGGATTTTTAACTTATCCTTAAAAGCCTTTATAATTTCCTTTTAAGCTTTTTTTTATCATATATTATAACGTAAATATTATTTACTATATAAGTTAAAATGGGTTTTAATATATATAACCTTTTATTAACTTTATTAAAAGTAGTAAAATTAAATACATATTATTATTTATATTTAATAACATTTTATTAGTTAATACTAATATTATTATTAATGGCATATTATTTAATTATAAGGAAGTAAAGAAGATAAATATTAAATAATAAGCGGTAAAATTTTTATATTATATATGAGATAATATAATGATTAAGCTATGAATTAATATATATTTTTATTAATATTATATTAATAAAAAAGGTATTAAGGTTATATTAATATTAATAACTAAGCTTATGTAATATAAGTTTAATTAAGGTTTAATTTAAAAATTAATTTAATAATTATACTTTAAAAATTATTAATATTTTTATCCCTTATATAATAAAAAATACCTTTTATTTTTTATAAGATTAATTTATTTAAAATATTGTTTTAAAATATAAGTTTAATAAGTTAATATTTTATATTAAAGCTAATTTTAATATGAAATTTATTTTTTATTTAAAGGTAATTTAAATGTTTAAAATTAATGTGGTATAACTTAAAAATTATAATAATATAATGGTAAGATTTTTGTTTAATAAAGATATAATACCTTGAAAACTTGTTAAAAATATTATTAAAAAAAGGGTTTATAATGCTTATATTATTATATATTAAAAATAGATTTTGCCTTTAATTAAATAATTTAGGGTTAAACTTATCCTTACTTTAATTATGTTAGCAAAGTTATAAGATAAAGAAGGTAATAATAATTTTTTATTTATTAATAAAAATAAGCAGTAATATTTGGAAAGGATTTATTATAAGTACGGTTTTTAATTATCTTATTTTATTATATTAAATGGGAATTAAGTTAAGGAAAAAGATAACTTATTTATAGATAATAATAAGAAAAAATGGTTGGTATAAGTTTAAGTTAAAAAAACACTTTATTATTTTTTTTTACTTATTTTAAATATATTAGTATATAAGTAAGTAAAGGAATTAAATGATAATTTATTTA
This sequence comes from Hypoxylon sp. CO27-5, assembly GCA_002120305.1. Taxonomy (NCBI): domain Eukaryota; kingdom Fungi; phylum Ascomycota; class Sordariomycetes; order Xylariales; family Hypoxylaceae; genus Hypoxylon; species Hypoxylon sp. CO27-5. The sequence goes on along the minus strand of KZ112791.1, from coordinate 10,407 downwards.
TTAATGATGGTAAGTAAGAGCGTATAATATAATGTTAATTTAAAGTAATATTTATTGTGTTTTTTTTTAGTTTAATTATATTAACGAAAGGATAAATTATAAAAGTAAATAATAACTTAAGCCATATATTATAAGGCTATATTTAGGTATATAATAAAATAATAAGCTTTATTTAAAACTATATTATTAATTTAATTATTAATGTTTAATAAAAAAAAGTAAATTTTAAAATATATATTTTATTAAGGAAGGTTATTAACTTTAATTTAAATTTAAATAAATTTCCAAATATTTAAACTATTATTAAAATAAAAAAGTAAAATTTCTTATTTTATAAGCTTAAATAATTGGTAAATAATAATTTTATAATATTAATATAAAAAAAAGATTAAAATATAATTATTAAAAAAGAATTAATTTTAACTTATAACTTAAAGCTAATAATATAAAAAGAAGGTTTTTTTATACCTTTTAATAATTAAAATAGGATTGAAAAGGCTAAAGAAAATGTATAAGAAAAGCCACCTATTATTTTGTTTAAAATTAAAAAGGAAAACATATTAATGTTTAATATTATAAATATACTTTTTATAAGGTAAAGTAATATTTTTTTATAAGCGTATAACCTTTTTAACGCATGGGGATATTACATAAGTAAGCCTTTTTTATATGTTAATATTAATAATTTTTTAATACTTATTTTAATATTTAATAATAATATTATTTTAATAATATTAAATAATTTATTTTTTATGTCATTTTTTATTAAATATTTACTATCGCTTAATATATTTAAGAAATGGAAAATTAACTAATTGTTTATTAAATTAATAAGTAAAAGTAAGCTTATAACTTATTAAAAAGTTTAAGGTTTATAAATGGCTAATATAATTATTAATGAAAAACCTTGTATTAATTTGTAAAAAGATTAAAGGGTTAAAATATTTTAAATTTTTAAAAAAATGTTAAATTATATATATAATATTTATTAATAGTTATTATGTTAATATCCTTATTATATATCCTTTCCTATTTTTTTAAATATATATAATTTGGTAAAGGTTTTATTAAAAATTAAACTAAAAATAATATTATTTTTGTTTAATAATACCTTATTATTATGGCATTAAATATAAACTTATTTAAAAGAGTTTATAAAAATGGTTAAAATATTATTATATATATTTTTAAGTTAAAATTTTAAAATATACCTAGTACTTTTTCTTTATAATTTTAAAATAATAAAATAGGGATAATTTTAACTAAGTTAAAAATAAGGTAGTTAATAATGGCTTTTACTTGGGTAATAATTTTAAAGATATTTATAATAATGGTTAAAAGAATAACGCAATTTAACAAAGACTTATATGTTAATATAAATAGGTATATTTTAATTATAAATAATTATTTAAAGTAAACATTAATTATATTTTAGCTTAAATATATTAATATTTATATTTTTATTTAAAAAACCCTTTACCTTTTCTTATTTGCATTTTATCATTTTTTTAAAATCTTTTAATGTATAAAAATATTATTATTAAAACATTTGTTTTAATAATTTTAAAATTGTATAATTAAATATAAGCTTTTTAAGATTTACTTATAATTAAAGAAATTTGTTATTAACGAGGTCATTTTTAATATTTAAGCATTTATAATAATAAAGGAAATAGTTAAAATTATTAATCTTAAGATAATTAAGGAAAAATATCGTTATACATATTAATAATATAATTATTTTATTTACTTTTAAAAGAAAAGGGGAAAAAATACCATGTTATATTAGAAATAAATATTTAAGGAAACTTGTTTTAACATTTATATAATATACCTGGCATTTTCCATTGTTTTTAAAACTAATAAAAAATGGCATAATTGGTAATAAAATAGCTTTTAGTAATTATTAATTATATCCTTTTGCCTTTGCTTAAGTAATAACTTTAAAGCTATTAATTAATTGTAACAACTTTAATAATAAATATTAAATATATAACGAAGGAAGTTATTAAAATCTTTTTTTATTTTTAATTAAAAAACATTTATTTTTTTTATATAATAAAATATTGATAGTTATAAGTTATTAATATTTAATATAAACCATATAATAAAAAGCTTTATAAAATAATTATTAAATATAAGGTTAAAGATAACATTTTTTTATTATAAGTAATTATTATTTAAACTTATAAATATAAAAATATTGTTAATAAGTTAATTTATTATACCTATTATATTACTTAACATATATTTAATTTTTACAAACAAATAAAATAACATTAAGCCTTTATAATTAATTATTAAATTATTTCAGTTATTAATAAAGTCTGTTATAATAATTAATATGTAATATTTATTAAACGCCTTAATATTATATTTAAAAGCTTTATTAAGCTTAGGAACTTTTAACCTTATAAAGGATTTATAAAAGTAATATTTAAAAAACTTATTTTCATTATATTTTAAAAATAAATTAAGCTTAGAAAAATTAAGCCTAAGATAATAAGCTATAATAGCTTTTAAAATACTTTTACTTAAAAATTTAAAATCCTTTTCGCTTATAAAAGTATTAAACTTATTTTTTAATTATTTTTTAATAAATAACTTTTCATTATATATTATAAATATTAAATCTTTTAATATAAGGAGATTAGTTAATTAAATTTAAATTATAAACATAATTATTTAATTTAAAGTTTAAATTATAAAAAGGCTATTAAGATTTATAATAAAAATACCTATTATATTAAAATGGCTTTAATATTTTTATAATTTAATATTAATTTTCTTTAATACTTTGGACTTTTTTAACATTTTGGACTTATAAAGACTTATTTCGTTAAGTAAGGTTAAGTTTAATTTAATTAAAATTTTTAAAAATTTTAAAAATACCTTAAGATTTAATTAATTTAAGTTGAAAGATTAAAGCCATGTAATAATAAAGTTAAAAAGAAAATTGTAAGGAGTGAATTTTTTAACAGCTAAATTGAAATAATTAAAAGATAGTATAAAATGGTTGTTTATAAGAAGAAATAATAGTGTAAAATTAGTTATTATAAAATTAATTTTAAAATAAAGAGTATTTTTTTAAAAAGTTAACATAATAAATATTATTAAAAAAATATTATTTTTAGGGGGGTTTATTTAAAAAATAGTTGATTTATAAGGTATTAATAAAAGTGAATATATTTAATAAAAAGCTTATATTAAAAAAGAAATTAATTTAAAAGTATTTATTATTAAACTTAAATTTTAATATTATTAATGTATTTATTTCCTATTGTTTTATTAATATAATAATTAAATATATATATTTAATATTAAACAAACTTTAAAAAGTTGTTATTTTTTGTTAAGCTTAGCATTATTATGTTAAAAATGTGCCTTTTTTATACGTTATGGATTATTATTTACCACCATTTTAAACCATTAATTTTAATTTTATTTGGGAGCTAATTTTAAGGATAGGGATTTATATGTTAATTATCGCTTATTACACTTTAATTTATTATTATAAAAATGAAAAGAAGTAAATAAATTAATTAATAAATAAAATAAATAACATTAAAAATATAAAACATTTTTATAATTTTAAAAGTTAAAATCCATGATAATAATAGGTTAATCGTTTAAGTAATAAGATAAAGTGGTTATAATATTTTCTTTTTTTATTAAAGTTTTTAAGAAATAAATAAGTAAAAACTTAATAACCTTATTAAAATAGTTGTATTTTATAGTAAAATTAGGTATTAGCTTAGTTTTAACTAGTATAAAATAATAAAAATAAAATGGTATAAGGAAAAAGTTTTAAAAACGCCTTAATGTAAAAAAAATTTAAAAAGCAAACGTATATATGCGAGGAATTTAAATGTTATCTTATTTTAACAATAATATACATTTTTTATAACCATTAAAAATAAGGTATAACTTTAATTAATTATAACTTTATAAAACTAATATATAATTTTTTAAAAAGTATAATATTTAATAGTCTTTTTAAAACTACTTATAATATTTTAATTATATACTTTTACAATTATTATTATATAAAGTTATTTAAGTATAAAGTAAAAAAATACTTAAAAATAACAGTTTATTATGTCATGTAATGTTTATTTTTAAAGGGTGGTTTTAATGCTAGTAATATAAAGCTATATCATTATATTATTATTAATAAATATATAATAATAAAAAGCATAATAGTAAAGAAAAATTTAATTTAAATTGTTAATTATTTGTTAAAGTAATGAAAATAAATTATTACATTATATATCTTTATAAGTATTACTTAATACTTTTTTTTTATAATTTTAAAATAAATAGTTAAAAGTAACTTTATACATTATATACTTTTAAAAGGGTTTATAAGGATTAGCCTTTTTCCTTTACCTTAGTTTTAAATATAATAATAATAATAATAATAATAATAATAATAATAATAATAATAATAACATTTTTATTATTATGTGAAAGTAAAGTTAAAAGGAGGTTATATATTTTTCTATTGTTATAATAATAAGCTTTAATAAATGATATAAGCTTATTAAGATTTTTATTTTAATATTTGATTAAGGGAAAAAATATTATTTTTACTATTTTTTTTTCGATTTAAAGTAAAGATTTGAAAAACTTTAGGCTTAAATTTATACTTAAACCAACCCTTTTATTTAAAGGATAATTAATTTTTAATAAAAATAAACTTATTTTCGTTAAACTTTAATTATAATTATAACCGTAAACGACAAAACTTTATAGCGTTATCTTTACTTATTAACGAAAACCGAGGCTTTTTATAAGGAAGGTTTAAGTTATTTAAAAGGTTATTAAAAGGGTTATAGGAAAAATATAAATTAAAACTATAGTTTTTAAATTTAACGTTATTATTAAAACATTTTATTTAACTCGTATAAACCGAATAAATAAAATCGGTAACATTATCTTTGTTAATACTAAACTTGCTAATATTAACATCGCTAATATTAAGCTTATTAATATTAAAGGTATTTTTATTATTATCGTTAATATTAAAGGTAGTGTTATTTATATTTAAGATTTTAACATTTTAAACAACTTTTAAATCTTAGCGGTTATATTTTTCACTTATAATACCTTTAATTTAGCCACTAATTGCTTTATTAAATAATTAAGGAAGGGATTAAAGCGGGAACATTTATTTAATTATCTTGTTTTTTTTTATATTTTAAAAAAGCATAAAATATTTAAACTTACCATTATTATTTATAAAAAGTATAATAACAATATTAGTAAATAAAAACCAACCAAACTAGGTAAAGAAAAATTTAAAAAAATATTTAATTAATAAGATAAAAATATTATAATATAACAAATAAATTTTTATATCGAAGTTAATAAACTTATTTAAAAGGTTTAAAACATAATAAACTAGGTATAAGCACTTTTTATTTTTAAAGTTAAGCTTAAAGATAAAAATAATAACATTTAAATTTTAAAAAGTATAAATATTTTTATAAAAGAAAATATAGTTTTGAAAATATAAATATATAACCATGCTTTTGTTTAATAAGGTGATAAATTATCGTATATTATTTATTTTAATAAAGGTTTTTATTGTTTAAAAGAAAATATAATTAAATTTAAAAATATTAACTTAACTTATAAAAAAATAAAGGATATGATTAGAATTATATGCCGATAAAACTCGAGTGGTTGTTATAGTAATAAATGCCTTAGTAATATTAAATGTAAAAACATTAATTATAGGTATATTAAGATGTAAATTTTTTTAAGATTTTAGCAATATATTTGAAAACTTTTAATAATTAAAATGAGGTATAATAGGATATAACTTTTTTATTAATAAATATTAATAATTTAATAAAACAAATAAAATATTTGATTTACTTTTTTTATAATTAAAATAGTAAAAATAATAAACCTTAGCTAAGATTATATGATTTTTAAATATATAACATTTATCTTTTAAATTAAATAACATAAATAAAAATAGTTTATTATAATTCGAAATATCGTAACTTTTATTATTTATTTATACGTTATTAAGGATAATATAATAAATAATATAAACCATGTTATATAAAAATACACCATTGTTAAAAGCTTAAAAAACAATTAATAAAGTTGATAAAATATAACTAGGATAATAAATTTCGATTAATAATTAAAAACATATTTTTTAAAAACCATTAGAAAGTTAAATATAATAAGGAATATTTTTAAGCCTTATTTTTATAACAAACTTAATAATAATATTAATTAATAATAAGCTTTAATAGTAATATTTAAATATGTTTAAAATTAATAGTAATATTTTTAAGTAGGAATTATATAATTACGACGTTAAACTTAAACTGGTTGTTATAATAACATTTACCTTGTATTACTTTAAAAAAGCGGTTAAAGCTAAACAACTTTATAATATATATAATTAATTAAAATTAATTATTTTATAAAGTTACATTATTATTAATATAAAGTTATATTATCATTTTTATTAACGAGTGTATAATATTAAAAAATATTATAATAAAGAAAAATTTAATTTAAGTTGTTAATTACTTGTTAAAGTGATAAAATCTTTAATATTATTATATTATATATTTTTATAAATATTATTATAATTTAATTTATATATATTAAATTTATAATTAATAACTACCTTTTTAATAAATATGCTTATTAAAATTAAGCGGATAAAGATAATTATAAAACACCTTTTTAATTGTAAAAATTATCAAAGTTAATAACAAAGGTTTAAATTAACTTTAATTATTATGATTAAAACTTTTATTATTATTAACTAAGTTTTTTATAAAGCTTAAAAGCTTTAACATAACATGTTATAAAAAATGTTTAAATTTTTAATTATAATTATTAAAAAAGTAATTAGTATTGTTTAAGTAATAATTATTTAATCCATTATGGTCGTTAAGTTTAAATCTATTATTATTTAATTTTTATTTAATTTTTTTTATGCGATATAAGTAATAAAGCTTTTATCGTTTTTTAATAGTAAAATCGGCTTTAGTAATATAATTGTTATTTCGCTTTTACCCTTTTTTATTAGTGGCTTTAATAAACAATTTATTAATTTTATTATTAAAGGTTATTTTATGCTAATATATTTTTAAGTCATTTTTATTTACAATTATATAATAGATAAAATATTAGTTGTTAACGTTATTACTATTTATTATATTAATAGTATAATAAGTGAAAATAACTTAAGTAAAGCAAGTAAAAAAAAATTTTACTAATATATGTATAATTAAATAATAAGGACGATTTTAATAAAAAGAAAATACTTATATGTTTAAATCTTTTAACTTATTTGGTAAATTTTATACATATATATTAAAACGATATTTGCCTTTATATGTTAAGTCGGGTTTTAAAATTATAATGATATAGTTTTTATTATAAAAAGTGTAAACATTGTTACGAAGGAAAATTATATTATATAAATAATTAATAAACCTTTTATATTTAATATTATTTTTAAGCTTAAATCTAATTATATTATTAGTAATCGTTTAATTTTAACAAGTTTTTAACATAACATAACTTTTTATTATAAATGTAAGGTTATAAGTTATAAGGTATAAGCTTTTATTATTATTATAATTATTTAAGCTTTAAAAGATAAAAGAAATAAAACTATTGGTATATAAGTAAAAGTTATTAACGCTTAAATTATTAATACTTAACATATTAATGCTTAAGGCTTTATAATAAATAACGATAGTTAAAATATATTCGATTTTTAAAGCTTTTTATAATATAGGCATTTCTTTTAAATAAATTTAATTATAAAAACTAGGTATAATTAAATAAGGTTTATTTACGACGTAAAGTTAATATAGCTTAAAAAAGTTAAAGAAAAAGCTTAACCATTAATAAATAAAAGAACATGAAAGTAATACCATTTAATAAAGATAAAATTATTAATAAATATTATTTTTTTTAATTTAATATGTTTAAATAAGAAAAAAAAACCTTTATCTTATACCTTTTAACTTTTACTAAGCTTTTAAACATTACTTATAATAATATAATAAATATAATAAACAATTTTATAATTTAAAAAGCCATAATTTAAAGCATAAAAAGTTAATAATTTAATAAGTAAGGTATAACTTAAATAATAAATTATAACCTTTTTTTTTAATTATTATTATTTTACCCTTTTTAACATTAATAATGTTAAAACGTGAAATGATTAATACCTTATTATAAATATGAAAAATTAAGTTTAATATATAATATATATTAATAAAATAAACATAAATAGTTAAAAATATTAAAATGTTATTTTTTTAACAGCTTTTTTTTAAACTTTTAATTTTTTTATAACTAATTAATGTTAATATATTTTTAAAAAGGAATTATATAAGTAATTTTAACCGAAGGTTTTATACATACATTTTAATTAAAAATATTTTAGCCTTTTTAATATAATATAAATATATAGTTTAAGGAACCACTTTTAATAATTGTATAACCTTTTAAATTATATTACTTAAGTATAACATTGTTGTAAAAACATATGTTTTTTATTAAAATCTTTTATTTTATTTATCCTTATAAATATAAGCTATTATTAAAGTTTTTTACATTAAATAATAACGGTATATATTATAACTTAACTTATTATACTAATTACATATTAATTAAAAACACTTAAATTAAAGAGGAATTAATTAAACCTTTTTTTTTATTACTTTTTATTGTTAATGCTATTAATCATTATATCTTTTAATTAATAAACAACATTTTATTTACAAACGATTATTACTTTTATAATCTTATATATAACTTAAATAATAAATACTTTATAATTACCTTTTTTACGTTGCCATTTTAATTATACCTTATAAAACTATACCTTATCATTTTAAACTTTACTTATTAACGGTTTTTACATAATAACTTATTAAAGCTATAATATAATATTTATATTATTAAAGTGTTTTAGTTAAAGGCTTAAAGCTTACACATTTTAAACCGATTTATAATAATATTATAAAATAAATGTTATTACTTAATAAAGGCTATAACTAGTATAAAAAAGGCTTATATTATTCCTTTAATTAAAAAACCTTAGTTTAACGTAAATAATATAAATTAATATATTTAAATGTAAAATAACTTTTATAAAATATACGATTTTAACAATACCTTTTTTTTTCGCGTTAATATATATAAAATGTTTAATAATAAAATATTTACTATTTTTTTTAAGTTATATAATGGTTAATATATATTAATCACGTATGTATTATACTAGACATTTATAACGTTTTATAAGCTAAAAGGTATGTTTTAAAATTGTTTGTTATATTAATTATATAACGTGTTTTTCAAATATTTCTTTGCTTATTTTACTTAGAATATTTTAAATAATACCATGGTTTAACTTTTCTTTACTTTAAAGCTATATAACATTATTATATACATTTATAAAAATGTGTTAAATAGGTAATTTATAAACTCTTATATAATATTTGTATTTTTAATAAATAATATACCCTTTATTAAAGCTTTTATTTATTTATCCTTACCTTTTAATAAACATTTTTAATTTAATTATAAAAAGGTTATTAAGGATATATATTATTTTAACAATATAAATATATGGGATTTTATTATCGATAAAAAGGCCATTAGTTATAATAGTAATAATACTAATATTAATTTAAAGTTTAAAAATTATAGCTATTTATTTAAAAGGATTAAAAATGATTATAATAGTAATAATAAAGTTAATATTAATTTTAAGTTTAAGGACTTTAATTATATGTTTAAAAAGATTAAGGATAATTATAATAATAACGATAAAGTTAATATTAATTTTAAGTTTAAAGATTTTAGTTATATACGTGGCTATAAGATTTAAAAAGGTTATTTTTTAATTAAGCTTTAATTATTTTTTATGGCTAGCTTATTTAAATTAAGCTTAATAATTAACCTTATAATTACCTTTTCAAGCCAAAATAACATAAATTTAATAATATTTAAAGTTAACTTATTTATTAATTTAAAGGGGTTAAAGTTAAACTTTAACTTTATAAAAATTATCCTTTTAAAGCTAGTAAATTAAAATATTATTATTATTTTACATAAATAAATTAACTTTAATAACTTAGGTATTTAAGGTTTAAGTTTTAAATAAGGTAATATTAATATTATTATTTAATATATTATTTAAGCTTAAATGGGTTTAACTTTAATATTTTAAATTAAATAATATTAGGTTTTACTTTTTTATTAAGTTAATATTTAAATTTAAGTTAACTTAGTTTTAATATTTAATTTAAATAATATTAAATATTACTTATTTATTAATATTAATTAATATTATTATTAATATATTATAATAATATATTATTTATTAAATATTTAACTTAA
>KZ112790.1:0-18339 GCA_002120305.1 Hypoxylon sp. CO27-5 | reverse complement strand
CCCCCCCCCCCCTCTTGTTGCTTAATTGTTCAGCAGACCCCTTCAGGGTCCTTTTCCCCACATGTATACCATACCCGTAGCTAATGTAGTATTGCCGGTTAATCTACTGTAACCTCATTTTGGAGTTAGCATCAATCCTTGCCACATGGCGGACGAGAGGGGCCGAGACCAATGGGTATTTAAGCGGGATGGTGGCGCCGCGACGGACGGTCCTCATAGCAATTAGGATAGAAGTACTCACTAGGCATATTAAGACGGAATGAACCAATCAAGTATCCTGGGATGTACCGGAGCATTGGCCTAAGGGTACCTTGAATATTATCTTCAATATCGAGAAAAGGGCATGACCAATGGGGATCGAATAGGAACTAAACTTCAAGAAAGTACGGCAAAAGCATACGTTTATCTAGGCGAGAACGAAATAGTCACTTTAAGCACAGGTCAGAAGGCAGTATTCTCTTATTCCTATTTCACGGGATGTCTCTACTGTAGTTGCCGCCTTGACCTTTGCGTGGTTAGGTCTTCGAAATTAATTATATAAGTATCTGTTATTTAAGCTCTTAGGTTAGCTATGTCCTACCTATGGCCAAGGTGGGATGAGTCAGAAGAGTAGACCAAGCCTAGGGTCCAGAATCCGAGGTGAAGTATATCCTTACCATTCTTTCGCCTGTCATGATGCTACTTTATAAGTAACTCTGACCATGTGGACGAAAAAGCCCCGCACTAGTCCTCGCATTAACCTAAGCAGCTAGTCTCCAACGAACACGTTGTCGGCAACTGTAGATGTGCCAGCTATGGGCGCGGTAGATGGTGGTTGACCACGACCGGGACGGTGTTTAGTGGTGAGTTCCAGGTACGAGATGTGTATATGACGGCTTGCGCACTATCTAATACTGGCTCCCCTAAGGGTATTTTCTTTCTTTCTTTCTTTTTCTTTTTTTTTCTTCTCTCTTTCTATACTAACGCCGTTTGCAACTCAGTTTTACGGCTTCGGATCTCAAAGTGGATTATAGCTCTGGAGGCGAGTTCGGTGATTCCGGAACCGAGAACGGCTACAAATCCGGTGAAGGTGAAAATGTTGCATAGTCTTAAATATAAATATACATGCCTGAATAGTGAATTAAATATATTTGTAGTCGTCGAGTAACTTCAGAGTTCTTCCATCATCAGAGTGGAACTGAAAAGAAAAAGACAATTTTGTTGAGAGCTTCACCGAAACAATAAAAGCAGTCGCTCATGACTACCTAAGCATATTACCATGTTCGACACCGCAGACAAAACTACACCTGGTCACTATGGACCATCTCAGACAGCCCTACTTCTCCTAGATTTTCATACCCTGTTCGTCCGCAAAGTCGGCGGACAGGAGGCTCCTGTAGCTCTTGAAACTGCGGCAAAGATGAGAACCTGGGCAAAGTCACACGGCATCTGGGTAATCCATGGTCTAATTGACGTCAACGCCACGCCATTCCCAACCTGCAAAGATGCTGATAGACTCCTAGGGATCGCTGCGACTCTGAGATCCAACGGGGCCGAAGAACATGCTAAGTTATCTGAAGGCGGAGGCGACGATGTTGTGTTCACTAGGAGGCCCGGTTATGTTTCTGCCCTCAAATCTCCCGGATTGGAAGACTTCTTGCAAAAGAATGGGGTAAAATCTCTAGTCCTCACTGGACTGAGCACATCTGGTTGTGTTATGAGAACTGCGGTTTCGGCCACCGACGCCGAATACGTCGTGACAACCATCTCTGATGGCTGTGAAGATCCGACCGAGGGTATGCATGATATTATGATAAGAAATGTACTCGGTCAGATGGGCTATGTTGCTACCGCCTCTAAGTTCCAAGAAGGCTATACAGAGGCCAGGAGTGGTATGTAAAATATAGGTATCTATGCGTTCCATGAATTCATGTCTTTGCTCTTTTTAGTTAACAAATCGGCCCAGATAGGAAAAGTGTTGGATGACTTGCTGTAGAGAGTCAACATTCATCACCTGAGTTCTGGACGTGAAGAAGGCCCTTGCACCAACTCGATTGATAGAATTTTATCTATTTCCCACATGTATCGGGAACTAAGACACATGCTCTTTAGTACCATCCATGTTTCGATTCCCAGATAGAAAGTATGTAACATTATATACATATTAAATGGTCGATGGCGACGAAGGCGCCCGTTAGGCTGCGATAATCGTTATGCTTAGTGAATTCGCCAATAGTTATGTCTGGTAAACTGGTTCTGACTAGGCCTGCGACGGTGAGGTCTTTCCTGGAAAGTGACAGCTTAGCCAGAGCATCTCCGCCGGCTTCTTGAGTTTGTAGTCATTGTGGCTGCTACATCTGCACCGGGACAAGGCGACCGACATGGATATTTTCGTAAGACTGCTCAGGCAAGAATTGCTTAGTTCACAGTACTGAGATTAACACAATGATGAATGGATCTACGTCTGAAGATTAACCTCCGAGTAAGATAATCAGTAGAACTGGCATATCCGGCAACTCTAGCATTATCGACGTTTTTATTTCGATTCAAAGAAGTAAACATTTGAACCTCGATAATGTGGATCGTTTTCCTTCTACATATCGATAACACTGCGGGGCGTGTAGCGTGAGGCAGGTACCGACCAGCTGGGAGCTCGAGAGCAGGAAGGTTGGAGACAGGAGGGGCAGGGGCATTACAAATGTACATACCTATGTACATGTACGTACATATGTAATGTACATACACGTGGGCAAAAAGGTATTGTACTCTTAGAGGCAGATTGACTAAAGGAATAAAAAGACTGATGTATGAAAGAGAAAACTTGTCTTCATACATCAAAGAGATAGGTTAGTATTAATACCGTAGAGATGTACCGTAGCTGCGTAGATGTTATGAATCTAATCGGTTGCAAATCTCTTGATACATACATATAGGTACCTACATAACGTCACTAACCCCACCAACTCCTACCCATCGAAGGTATTGTAGATATTGAATGGTAGGTGCCAACCTGGATGACTACATGCGCATGTTTATACCCTGAAACTTCCAGTGTTTATTTTTTTTATTTTTTATTTTTTTCGAATTCACATCTCGCGCCCCCCTCAACGACACTACACTATACAGCAGCATCTAGATAACCTAGGTAATAGACGAATGTTCCGTACAGTCGTTAGGATGGCTCCTATTGCTGCGTCCGACATCCCCTCACTAAGTCTTCTCTACAAGCTCAACAGGTTAGACGGTCCAAAACTTGGTCCACTTAAAGGTGCATCACCAGTCCACAATGATCGCATCGGCCTATTTCGTGGCGACATCACTACCCTCGCCGTTGATGCTATTGTGAATGCTGCCAATACCTCTCTTCTGGGTGGCGGCGGAGTTGACGGAGCCATTCACCGTGCTGCCGGGAACGAGCTCCTCGCTGAATGCCGTACCCTGCGTGGTTGTCCTACCGGCTCATCCAAAATCACCGACGCCTACAACCTTCCTTGCAAGAAGGTCATACACGCTGTCGGCCCCGTCTATAATGACATCCACCCCGCCGAGAGTGAGGCTGCCCTCCGAGGCTGCTACCGATCTAGCTTAGAGCTTGCTGTGCAAAATGGCCTGAAAACCGTTGCTTTTAGCGCAATTAGCACTGGTGTCTATGGCTATCCCAGTATGGATGCAGCCCATATCGCTTGTGATACCGTTAGAAAGTTCCTGGACGGTGACAATGGGCAGCAGCTTGACAAGGTCATCTTCGTCACGTTTGAAGAGAAAGATGTTCGCGCCTACAAGCACATTCTTCCGTGAGTCTCCTATTCCCTATTACAAGCAGGCCTTTTGGTGCTCAATATATTCTCATACTGGATCACGACTTCAACGTACTAATCAATGCCCTTTATGACAGCCGCCACTTTCCTCCGAGCACTGAAAACCCAGCCGATCAAGAGAAAGCTACCGACGAGCAGGCTGCCGAAGCAGAGGCGAAGGCTAGTCAGTTCCCGAGTGTGCCAGCCACAGACCCGGCTGACTCGGAACATGCGTTGAAGAGACAGAAGCAAGGTGGTGGGAATTAGAGTCTACTCCTAGTAGGGGAATGTATCACGGCGGGAACCAAAAAAAAAATATAGGCATTGCGTTACTTAGGACAGGCGCAATGTAAATTCGGACACCGGAGTTTTGGTGGCGCTAGGCGTATGGCATAGACGAGAGTATCATCGGATCTCGACTCATACTACTAACAATATGGTAGCTTGCCGAAGTTTTAACATGAATATTGCTTTGATACCTGAGTTGTTTGCCTTGACGTAAATCTCCCAGACATACAAACTCTTTCCAAGGCTAGCCCTGCCGGACTGGTTCAGGCTTTTTTTATTTTGTTTTTTAATGAAGTTTAAACACGACTTTGCGGACGAGATCATTTACCCCTTAACCTCATAGCCTTTCCTTTGTTATTATTTCTACTTTATTAGAGGCTATTACCAGATGTGCGGAGTCAAACGCGCGTCTGTCGACTGGGATCTCGTTGCTCGCAGCCCCTTACCTCAAATTCCGTCAGCTTCTTGCTCATCGAAGTTGGGTTATCCCCTTGATTTCATTATTCCTCGTCACAATTAGTCTTTACCTTATATGGTTTCTCAAGTGATATTCCCTACATTGAAGTGTACATGTACACTCTGAACTAGATTGAATGGAGGTTATTTGCTTCTACAGCTGCTAGACTCTGACCATGTTGCCCAATACTCACTCCACATAGGGACCCGGGTCCCTCTTAAGACCAGCACGAACTTATTGTATTATAATTAGGTCTTCAAGCTTCCTTAACATGCATTTGAAGAATATACCCTGCGGGATATTAGTGATAAGTCAACTCAAAGCTATCAAAGCTTCTTTACACCAAGGTAAGGTAAGTTGTTACCACTAAGGAGTCAACTAATACCGAATGCATCAGTCTCCCCCGACCCTCCCGCGGGGTATCCTCATTACTTGCTTCCCTGCTCGAAGAGAACTTCCTTGGTGGCGTAGGTGTAAACCATGGGTAATTGCCAATACGTCTCCATGTCCCCCTTGGACTCCCGCCACGCGCGCTCCAAAACTTCAAGCAGTTCTTCATCCAGAGGACCCTTCTCCAGGTAATCAAGGTTATCCCTCAGCTGCTGCAAGTTGGAGAATCCGATCACGATCCCGTCTTGCCTTTTCGTGACTTGCAGTTTCGAATGGTGCACTAGCCAGCGTATTGCTACCTCGAGCGGATTGAGACCCCTAGTCTCGGCAGCTTCGCGGATCAAGCGCGCCCCCTTGATTATACCGTCTTTGAAGTACCGCCCCCGTGTTAGGTGCTGGAACGGACCCGCCGCGTACCGCCCTTCCTTCGGGTCATCATCCTTGGACGTGATTTTGCCTAGTAGGAATCCACCACCCGTCGGACTGTAGACGTCCACCGCGATGCCATATCGGCGGCATGTCGGGATTAGCTCATCCTCAATTGTCCGGAACAGGCAGTTGTAGATGGCCTGGTACACGGTAGGGCGTACCCAGCCGTTGTGCTGGCACATTATGACGATTTCAGCCACTTCGAAGGAGGCATAATTGCTCAAACCAAGCCGCGAGAATTTACCCGCTTTGTGCAGCTTATCCACCGCTGCGAGCGTGGTTGAGAATGGAACAGAACGGTCCTACGTAGAGATTTCTTTGTTAGTAAGCAATACGACCTTTAATACCTAACCTAGGTATGTTTAAAATTTTATAATAAGGGGACTTCGTTACAGGAGCATGAAGGTAAAGGATCTACGTCCGCGTCAGTCTTGCCGCTAGCATCACTTTAGACCATAATCGTTTTGTCCCGTGTATAGGTAACGCACATCTACAGAATCCGTCCCAAGATCCTTCAGACAAGTTTCAAAGGTGCTCATTAGGGCCTCCGGTTCATGAGATCCTGGTGGCTGAGGCCACAGCTTCGTGCCTATAGACAAACCCCTCTTCTTCCATCCGGCTTGACTGGTGAAAGACTCTTGTTGGCCCCCTGTGTATAAACGCGCCGTGTCGAGCTCACTATAACCGCGTTCTTGAAAAATATCGAGGGCTCGTTTGAAATCACCTAGGCTTGTCATTCGCGCCCCTGGGCTTCCCTCTGGGCCGATAACCATTAGACCAAGAATTATACGGGGCTTTACTTGTTCTGCCATAATAAGTGATTCTCGTATGTTAGGGAGAATGACCTTAGGACTATGACAATTTAGGACGAATGAAGTACGGCATTAGGTTTTGGACAACGAACATTCGGTTTTCGCGATGGGTTCAAGATGTATTAGGTACCTTAACCAGAGCACTTTTTGGCTAATATTTCCAGGCTAGGACCACACCCGATACGGCGTTATTTTCTCCCCGCGGCACATCGTAGACCCTAGAAGCCGAGTTGCATTCCCCAGGAGCCGAGTGGGGAAGAGCGGCTAACAGTACAACAGATAATAAAGACAACAATGCTGACGGTACAGTAAAATAAGATGGATATTTCATGATGCAGTAATAGTAAATGACCCTTGCAAGATCCCTTAAGAGCATGCGGCGAGCCTACTAGGGATGCTGAATCCAGCGTGTATATGTCTGGAGGTAGGTGCTTGACCATTTTGGTCGAGCTCCTAGTCTTCGATAAACTCCGGATTTCACGACGCTACATGACGTGGTTAGGAGGTAGCATATGTTAAAGTTATATTGGTGAAGTCTTGAATAGGTGGAAACAAGACACGTTTTAGATATCAATTTTTGAGCTTTGATACTTTGTCATGTATTGCAGCTCACGTTGTGGCTTGGATGTTTTGCCTAACTTCTGGTCTACCGCATCAAGAAGCTACACGTCTTTCGAAGGATTGCCGGGCAGACGTTATTTTTTCGAACCGAAACACGTATGATTTTGTAGTTTGCTTTGTGGGAAAGTGTCAATATATGGTAGAGTTCCATTGCCCGAACTCCAGTCTACCTACCTAGCCTACTAATTCACCCAAACAACATGGATGCGTCAGGCGTGACTCAATCTTGTCTGAAGCTGTATTCAACAGCTACCTATATATCAAGAATATAAACGGCTCGCAGCTGTACAAAATAAAAAACATGCGACGCCCAAAGATACCTATCTGTCATAATCCTATACATTACCGTTGCTGTAACGCCGTGTACTGAGTCACTCCTGATGTTGGTGCCGTTCTAGCGTCACGTAAAGTACGTGTAGTAATGGGCATATTGACATATTCATTCTTGAGTAGATATCTATATAAATGTCCAGTTTTGTGATTAGAATCTATTCTCAAACTCGCATCAATACCTGTTTAATGTCAAGTTGTATGAGGTTGGGAGTTAACGAGCATCAAGACAGCCATGGCAAACACCTATTCAGAAGCGATCTTGGACGCTGCTTCAGCCTTCAAAAGTATCGAAGTTGACCATCAGAATCTATCAAGTATGGAGAAGGAAAAGCTCGAGGAGCACATTAAGAAAATCAAAGAGAACATTTTAGACTTCGTCAAGGCTATGCGAGACTCTTGGTATAATTATAGCTTGGACAAAATACATGAGCTGGACGGATTTCAGAGAGAGGCCGAAGAGCAGCTAATATTTCTCCAGGAGAAGGAAGAAGACGGGGGAGAGGGAGAGGGAGAGGGAGAGGAAGAGTATGGGGAAGAGGAAAATGGAGAAGGCCAAAAGGAAAAGAAGGGGGGAGAACCATGAAGATAGAAGTAGGATAAGAGGCAGAGTGCTTACTAGAGCATCGTCACACTACCTATTGATATGTGAGCTAGGTGTTTACATTCAACTGTTAACCCTTCAATACCCGAAGACACATATCCGCGACCGGCGTGGGATCTAGTCGATATCGGAGATTGAAATGACACAACTGTGCGTCTTGCGCCCTTCGATGCTCGGAAGATGTGGGGTCTTTGCGTCTTCGATGCAGGCTAACTTGACACCATGTGCGATGGAGTAGATTATTAGTTGTCATGTCAAGCTTCTAACCAAGTAAAGTACACATATATAAGATCCGGATCTGGTAAGAGCTGCTATTGAATAGCATCAGCCCGGAAGATATTAAAGGTGGGAGATCTAGGTCTGTCTCTAGCACTGTCATAACAATTATCCGGCTTGTTCTGCTGCTGCAATCACATAATGGGCGCTCATGATCAGGGTCTAGGTTCATGTACAGATCCCAATGGCATCTCACAACGGCGAAATGGGAGATTAATTCCGTTTGGCCAAAGAATGCTTCAGCACTTTGAGTTTGACCCAGAATACCGCAATTTGAACCATGGTAGGATATTATCCCTTCGCTATAACTAAAGATATATATAATATGTACCTATCTAACCATCAACAGGCTCCTTCGGAGCAAGCCCACGCGAAATTCGAAATAAGATGCGCCAGTATCAGGATCTTGCTGAAGCTAAGCCCGACCAATTCATTCGCTATGAAGTCCCTG
The DNA here is from genome assembly GCA_002120305.1 of Hypoxylon sp. CO27-5. Taxonomy (NCBI): domain Eukaryota; kingdom Fungi; phylum Ascomycota; class Sordariomycetes; order Xylariales; family Hypoxylaceae; genus Hypoxylon; species Hypoxylon sp. CO27-5. Next base: position 9,905 of record KZ112790.1, on the reverse strand, counting down.
ACATTCTAAACGAATCCCGTGAAGCTGTGGCAAAACTGCTCAACGCCCCGACGGACACGGTCGTGTTTGTCTCGAACGCCACTACCGGGGTGAACACAATCCTAAGAAACATCGTGTGGAACGATGACTGTAAGGACGAGATTATCTCTTTCAACACAATTTACGGAGCATGCGGGAAGACAATCGATTACATCGTCGACTCAGGTCTTGGTCGCGTATCGTCGCGGGAAATATTGATAACCTATCCCCTAGAGGATGATGAGGTCATAACCGCCCTCAAAGATGCGATATTGAATTCTGAAAAAGATGGGAAACGGCCTAGAATTTGCGTCTTCGATACCGTCTCTAGCCTCCCGGCCGTTCGTCTGCCTTTCGAAGAGATTGCCAAAGTCTGCAAGGAAGAAGGAATATTGAGCCTCGTGGATGGGGCGCAAGGTCTTGGGATGATTGACATCGATTTGAAGGCTCTTGATCCCGATTTCTTCGTTTCTAACTGCCATAAGTGGCTTCACGTACCACGGAGTTCCGCTATCCTCTACGTCCCGTTGCGAAACCAGGCATTAATATCCTCATCGCTGCCTACCTCTCACGGGTACGTCTCTAAGGCGCGCGAGAGGTTCAACCCGCTACCGAAGCAGCATAAATCCGTCTTCGTAAACAATTTTCAGTTTGTTGGCACCTTAGATACCAGCCCCTATCTTTGCGTGAAAGATGCGATCACATGGCGCGAACAGGTGCTTGGCGGCGAAGCCAGGATACTAGATTATATCCACACACTTGCTAGGGAAGGGGGCAAGAAGGCCGCAGAAGTCCTCGGGACGGAGGTCTTAAACAATAAATCAGGCTCAATGGCTAGATGTGCGACTACTAATGTCGCTTTACCTTTGGAGCCCGAAGAAGCAGCTAATGTTGCACAATGGATGCAAGAGAGGATGGTGTCTGATTATAAGACATTCATCCCGCTATTCAGACATAACAGCCGCTTGTGGGCCAGGATAAGTGCCCAAGTATACCTAGATATCCGAGACTTTGAGTGGGCTGGCCAGATGCTTCTCGAGCTTTGCAAGAGGGTTAGAAGAGGGGAAGCCAAGAATGCGTAGACGAAGGGCATCCCGGAAAACATCGATCCTGATTACTTACCTAGATACATAATCCTTGTTTGTAAATGGGCATAGTTTCGGTAATCAAGTCATGAATATTTTAGGGCGTATTGAGTATTGCGTATTTCGATTGGTTCCAAGCCTCCAAGGAACTACTATAAGCATTAACAGGTCAGGTTGGTCAATGGCAAGGTGGGCTATTATAAGGTACCTAGGCATTTAATTGGGGTTTTTATTGATGAGTAACGGTGAGTAGAAGATCTAGCGTTCGAGGAAACTATTCACGCATACTCTCCTCCCTGGCGGGTGATTCTCTGTCTTGATCTCCGGCTACTATCTTAAACACAGCCCCGAGATTCCAATTACTACCAATTTATCATCCTTAACATCAGCTGTCAGATTTTCCCTTAACCAGGAATAAAAAGGAGCTGAGCTTTCCTGCTTATCCTGACCATATCCACAAATGCCCAATCATGCTTCCGTTCCCTCAAATGAAAAGCTTAAGTTCCAATGGCTGGTAACTAATTCCAATGCATGATCTCTTGCATCCAAGGATGTTCTTTAGCTTTCTTCGCCAATCTGCTCGTTCGTGTCCGGCTCGAGAGTGAGAGGAGGGAGACTCAAAGGCGATGGTTTCAGTATGTCGTCTTCCGTGGCGATTCCCTGAATTCGTCTACGCCAAGCATAGAGCTTCTTGAGTTTCTTCCTCAATTTCTCCTGCTTCTCGATCTTAGACGGCCCCAACTCATGCATCAACACGGCCCCCAAGCACTTGCAGTCTTCTAGTCTGTCAAAGAAGCTGGAGATAGTCTGCTGTGTCTCGTCGTCATCATCATCATCATCATCATCATCATCATTTTCTCCTGTATCGGAATCCTCGACGGTTTCATCATCCGGATTGCTAACTAGTTCTTCATCCGGGACCTTATCTGCTTCTTTAGGATCGTCGGTTGCCTGTTCGACTGACGACTCGGGTGCTTGGTCGACTGCCTCTTCGATTGTGGACTGAGCTGCTAGCGCAGCTGCTTCCTCGCGTTCCAGGCGATCCTGAAGTCGTTCACGACCAACAACTCCCCACAGGACTCGACAACAGATACCGTACAGATGGGTGAACTTGTTTGACAGGTGAATGACTTCGTTCACGTCATCGTATTCATCTTCATCCTCTATGGACCGCACGAGTGCCTGGTAGCAGAAGGCTTGGATCTTGAAATAACAGCACTTGGTGGTATACTTGTTCGCCGATATGTTAGCCGCGTTCTCCTAGACGCGGTCACGACACATGCGGATAGCCCAGTCGATTGTATATACCATTACTGGCTCAAAGTAGTCTGAATACGTATACCAGTTCTCTCTGATGTAATTCTGGGCTGCTCGTAGGACACACTGGAACATCATCAGCTCTGCGAGACTCTCGGTCATCTCATCTATCGTCGATTTGATAGCGAGGAGATGAAGGAAGAAAGTATGTTGGTAGTCGTGGCTCCTTGATTCGGCCACCGCGTTCGTGAAGCGGGTCACTTCGTACATGATATCGGCATCGCATGTGATCATATAATAGCCAACATTTGCCTCTGTGAAATGAGCTCGATTATCGCAGTCATTTATCGGACCGAAGGTGCCAGAGCTGCGTCGCGTGATGAGTCGGTTAAAGACCTCCGTGGCCTGGGTAGAATAAGACATGATGGACCTGGCTACTTGTCGGCGACGCAGTAAGATGCAGCAAGATTTGCAGCAAGATTTGCAGCAAGATTTGCGACAAGATGCGACGAAACGACTGCTTATTGCGATAGTTACTAATAGGTATTAGTAGTTGCTTGCGGTTATTAGCGGATATTAGCAGGTAGAATATTCTATGAATATTCAAGCTGATTTGTGCACAGAAAGATGCCAGGCGGGTGTTGAATATGGTCGGCGTTTTGGAGAGCTAATAGAAAGATCTGCAAGAGTGTGTGCTTGTTGTTGACGATACATGTACCGTATGTGCAACGAGTGTGAGAATTGTGAGTGAGAAAAACATTTAAAGGTCCGTCGTGAAGACGCGATATAAGGACGTATATGTATGTATGTACCTAACTTACATATCCTTTCTTGCTATATACATACATGTATGTATGTACATGTCGATTATATACATACATATGTACTTACCTAATGGGAGATTCGGCGTTAGCATAGGGCTTAGCGGCTTGTTTGGAGCTATGCTAGTGGTTTACCCACCTAACAATAATCCATATGTATCCTCCACACCAGTCAGAGGTACATATGTACTTACTCGCTTCTAGTGAGGTATACATGTATGCAATGGAAAGCACTATCAATAATTTATAGCGCTTTATAGCGGTATACTCCCTCTGTAATTAGAAGAAACGTAGTGAAGGTAGGTGCAATTCATGTTAGGTGGCTAGTGGTTACATGTACTTCAGACTCTCGCTCCTTCCCATTGTATCCTCATCTTCAACGGGTTAATACCTCTGTACGTGTAGGTATGTACCTACCTACCTACCTAGGTACATATATACAATGCATACCATGGAATGTAAACCTTCCAGTCTTGAGAATGACAGAGGAACTGTTGGTTTGAGTAAATCAAAATGTGGCCAATCTTCGTCATAACAACTCTACTCTTCATCGGTAAGTATTTAGAAAAAGCTATTGGACGTGTTCATTTCAAGTACGTCTATCTCTAACGGAAGAAATACCATAGCAGCTGGACATGCCATTCCACTATCTTGTCCAGGTATTCCACCTGCCCGTTACCCGTTTGAGCTCGCGACCGGGTGGACCGCAGTCAAAGTAGCAGACGGCCTCTCCCTGCCTCGCAGCTTAGCTGTAGACAAAAATGGCCGTCTTCTAGTCGTGGAAAGAGGCTTCGGGATCAGTCAACATACAGTCGACATCAACGGCTGCATCACGTCCTCACGCACACTTGTGTCAATGCCCTCGCTAAACCACGGCATCTACTTCGGGATTGATGGTCGTGCTCTATATGCAAGTTCGGCCTCCAATGTGTTTAGATGGGTGTACGACCCGGACAGTGGCAACACGGGCGGACCACCGGACATCATAGTCTCCGGCATGATTTCCGAAGACCACGTCACTAGGACCTTGATCATTCCAGCGCATCGTCCGGATTTGCTTATTGTTTCCCGCGGCTCCAACAGTAACCTAGATTATGCAACTGGTGACCCTACAACGGCGCGGTCCGTCGTCAAAGTATTCAATATCTCTACGGTGCCTAACGGGGGGTACGACTATTCTCAAAACGGCTGGAATGCGGGATATGGTCTCAGAAATGAAGTAGGACTGGCCTTTGACGGTAACAATATGTATGTTGAGTCTCTTCGCTTATTTTGCGTAGCATATGTACCTTTCTTAGTAAGTCCCTACCTGGAATATCATATGTGTTAATTCCGTGAGCAGGCTCTGGGGTGTAGAAAACAGCGCCGACCAGCTCACGCGTAACGTCAATGGCACCCTAACGGATATTCACAATGACAATCCAGCAGAGGAGTTGAACTTCCTCGGCGATATCTCGATCCCCAATGATGCTTGGTACGGCTACCCGACCTGCTTCACAATTTGGGGACCCGATGCGTCCATTGCCTCCACCACCAGCGCACACGGACTCGACGTCGGCCAACAGTTTGTTCTGACACCCAATGACACTTTTGACGACAACACTTGTGCGCATGTATCAACGCCGCCGCGTCTTGCATTCCAGGCACACACAGCACCGCTAGATGCCAAGTTTGACGCTCCTAGATACGAGAATTTATTCGTCACGCTACACGGTAGTTGGGACCGCAACCCGCCTATGGGGTACAAGTTGGTTGCCGTGCCGTTTACTCGAGTTGCCCAAGACGGTTCTTATGCTCCCATAGCAACGTCCAATAGCAGGGACGGCTACATCGATGTCTTCTACCCCCCTAATGAGGGGCATTGCTCGGCGGCAACTTGTGCTCGGCCGGTTGGACTGGTTTTTGATGCAGTTGGGCGGTTATACATGACGAGCGATACGTCTGGGGAAATATTTATGCTTGGTGGTAGTGGTTAGAGGAACTCGAGGAGAATATTGTCAAAGAGAGGAGGCCGAAACCTCTATATTTTTCACACACCTCGCAAGAATATGGTATGACCCCTAAAGCCTTTCGGCTAGAATATGCATTATGATAGATGATGATAGGAGGAAGGGTGTGTGGAACTCAAATAATGCATCAGCGGTTAGAATTGAACAATGCTGTTCCGTAATGTTTTATTTCGACGCCAAATTGATGCTCACATGGCAAATATGAATAATAAGCGACTGGAGGAACTATGTGATCCAAAGTTTATACTACTCAACAAGTCAGATATCCGTAATCCAATTCCAAAGCTGACCATCAGATCTCTGTCCCCTAGCTTTAAACACGGGTACTTCCATCTGCTCTCTTCTCATCAACTACATCCACGTGGTCGAATTGTGCTGCCACGGCTTCTTTCTCGTTGAAAGCCTCGTCCCTTCGGTCAGCATCCTCATTCCCATGCAGCCCAATCTTATACCACGGAAGTTCGAATAGGCGATTCATGCTCTCGAGAGATCGGCCCCCAGTCTCGGGGACGAAGAACCAGACCCAGAGACCACCAAACATGGTGACTGCTGCGAAAAACCAGAACGTTCCGTACGGAGAGATGCCGCCGTGGCCTGTAGGAAGCAGCATGTTGGGCACGGCACGCGAATTACCGTACTGGTTCGCGAAATGAAGCGTCATCACGATCGAAGTAGACAAGGCACGAATACGGAGGGGGAACAATTCGGCTGTAAGTAAATACTGCATCGAATTCCACCCAAGTGCCCAACCACATCCAGAAATGTAGATCATGGCCACAGCGCCGCGACTGGCGCCTGCCTCAGCCTGCGGCAGCACATACGAGTCGTCGACCCCTAGCTCTGGCACGGCCGTCAGGAAGCCAGCCACATAGACCATGGAGATGGATTGTAGCGTAATGCCCAAGAGGAGGGCACGCTTACGTCCGATGACGTCAACGAGGAAGAGCGCGCAGATGACGGCGGAGACGAATTTCACGATGCCAAATACGGCCGTGACCAGCAGGGACTCATTTTGCCCTGTAATACCGAGGATGCGGAAGAGGTCCGGTGCGTATAGGGTGATGGAACCAGCACCAGACCACTGTGACAGGAATTGAACCATGGAGCTGAGGTACAGACGGTAGAGATTGCTAGGAATGAGGAACATCTCTTTTAGAACCCCGTACCAGCTGGCGCCCATGGTAGCCTCGAGCTCCTCTTCGTGCGCGTCCCTGATGGCCCTGATTTCCGATACGACATAGGGGTCGTCGACAGGGAGGTGGCGGATGTGGGCCATGTTCTCAGTTGCTTTCTGGTATTTTCCCTGTTTGACAAGGAAGCGTGGAGACTCATATTGGAGGAAGGTCAAGATGAAAATAAGCCCAGCAAAGATGATGTGCAGACTCGTCGGTGCGAGCCATCGAACGTGAGTAGTATCGCCGAGGTTAATTTGGGCCCCGTAATTGGTAAAGTACGCAAGGACGATGCCGACGTAAACGAAACCGGTAAATATGCAAGTACACAGACCTCGGACGGAGGCTGGCGCTATCTCGGCGATCTGTTTATTATGTGTTAACACTCCGCGCAACGTCCGAAACCCTTATCTGTAAGTGTTTCTAGAATCCAAACCAATTCTGTCTAACGGAAGGTTCCGGAAAAGTATTTTTTATAAATTAGAAGGCATGAACGAAAATATATTTTGACATACTACAAATGAGTTAGTGGTGGTGTAATACAACAAGATACAAGATCTTGAGAGTGGATTCAAACATACCATATACAGGGCCGACAACAGGCGTCTGTCCGACACCAAGTCCCGCTATGAAACGGCCCGCATAGACAGCACCCAGATTTCCACTGTTTCCCATGAAAATAGCGATTCCTAAAATCCATAGGAGGCACAGCTGGCGGGTAGCCCAGATTCTACCGATGCGGTCGCAGATAACAAAAGCAAAGAGGGCGCCTCCGACAGAGCCGATCTGGACCATGGCAGACACATTGGCCTTGATGTTGGTCTGCTCGACCTTGCTGTACGAAGAGTAGTTGATGGTTCTCTGAAAGTCTTTGGAGTTGAATGCACCAGAGATAAGACCCTCATCCACCCCACGGGCAGCACCAAGGAGGCCGAAGGAAATGACGGCGAACCATAATCGCCAATTGAAGACGTTCTTAGGCTCACCCAAGTCCTTCAACTTGAAGATGTTGACCGGCTTCTTTACGCCTCCAGCCATGACCAGTCTCTTAATATAATCCTAAGTCCTACAATAGCTACAGGAAAGGTAGCTGAGAATGCGGGGATATTCCGGCCATGAATGGGAGGATAACATCTATTAAATATGCGCTGTTGATTCCCCCCATTGTCTACTTACCTAGGTATCTGGGAGCATTTCAGCGAGACTTCCTCGGAGCAGCCAACCAGATGGGGATCCCGCCAGCGTGACCTACGAATGACAAAAGGGAACCCCATGGGCAACGTTAGCAGCCAGCCTCCAAGTAACCAGGACAGGGGTTAGGATCCTTGGGGTACGCGCGCGGGGCCCCCGCGTGTTGGATTCTCCATTCCCGGTATAGAGGATCGGTTTCCTTGGCCCTCCAATAACCATACACAATTAAAAGAGGGTAGTTGATTACCGTAACTAAGTGGCCTTGATTCGTAATGCCCGCTAACCTGGATTAAGGAGGTAATAACAACTTGGATAGAACAGGGGGAGCTGATTTTCTTCGTTTGCCAAGGTGAACTTACGGAAGCTTTCGGCTTGGAGGTGACCGAGTTTAAGGAGAATAGTTATGCTAGTGAAGTTGACATTCGAGGAGTCGGGAACATGGTCGGGATATATCGTCTTTCTTTTCTCCTAAGTGCCCGTAAATAGTTCGTCTTATTATTACATTGAATACATACCTAGGTTACCGAGGTATGGTATACAGTTCGAATGTGTTGTCCTGCCACACCGAAGGCAATCCATCGTAGGGTAGTCAGAATGATGCATATTACTATTTTGTGATAATGATATAATTCCTCAATCGGAAAGAGTATAAGTGTAAATACCGACGTTCCTACCTACATGTAGGAGTCAACTAATCAAGTGCCGGCACTATAGGTAGTTACAATCTAGCTGCGGTCCGAGGCGGCTTGTCAGGAGATATTCTCTTGGTTTTGACTTGGCCAAATCTTGGATTGAGTTGAAGAAGTGTAGGCCGGGACAGATCAATCGACCACTCCCAATATATCATCTAGTAAAGATGGAGTGTAGGTAGGCTATTATTTAATATTATACGATGGCATAACCTGATAATATCTTGTTTTTACATGTACAAGAAGCTTCTCGGCCGATAGGTGGCGTACCTGGAACGTGGGAATGGAGCCCGGGCCAATGCCGAATATATTCCGCTAAATATAGACAAGACCTTACCTAGATTCTTCACGTCGGCCGGGGATTTTGTTGACTCATCCACGCCTTTTCATGGCAATGCAAACATGTGAGCGATAAAGCGATGTTGGTAGATTACAACGCTGTACGATTCGGACCATTGTGTCTCTCATAGACTTAATTGTCTGAGGTTCCAATGCGGCCATTGGATACCCAGGTGACGGCAATTAAGTGACTGATAGGCGAATGGTACTCTGGAAAGACGCGTGTGAAATCACTCATGTCTTGGATCCAAGTTCTAGACCACACGTGTAGGTCCTAGAACCGAAAGTAAAAAAAAGATCCAAGCTTGTCATCCCGGATTTTCATCTTCTGTTACATCCGACTTATCTTAGATTGCGTCTAATGCAACTGTCTAGAGAACGGATCTTTGCGGGTTGCACGGCGTTATGTCGTATCGTAGTTTCATTGCAGGGACAGATTCATTCGGAATTCTACGATGGTCTCGAATCCCGTTGGCCGACAATATTAGTCTTGGAATGGTTACGAAATACTGTAGACGACTATCAGAACGAACATCTAGTCCAAAACCAGACATTTGGGTTAGTATAGCTCTAGGCATGTTGTTATCTTCGTATCCAAGCCCGTTTGAAGTTGGTTAAACTCGCCGGTATTATCCATGTTTTTTTTTTCCGGGATGCTCGTTGATTTCGGGTGATTAAAGCTCCATTTGAGTACCGAATTATTTGCGATCTAAAACGCCAGTGCCCGCAACAAAGTGGTGCGACGACGGCTACTAAATAACACTTGACTGTTGGCAAAGCTTGCTCATAGCAAGCGCCTTGGCAGGGTGAGGTACCGTGAGCTTGTCTTTTCTTCTCCTCCTCTTCCTCCTCCTCCTCTCTCTTTTTTTTTGCCCCTTCCTTTAATTCTCCTCTCGATATTGAAGTTGGAGGCGTCGAGGCTTTCCTAGCTTAACTCGGTGAGGCTCTCCAATTTGATACACATAGCGATTTCTCCCATACTTTCATACTTCCCCTGTGAATGTAGTAGTGTACGGGTTTCAATTAGTGTGAACCCATCGTTTCGGAATCATAAAGTAAGAAGGATAATTACATACATACCATGTACCTACATACTCAAGTACATATATTAGGTACATGGTATGTACACGTGTATGCGCGATCGCGTAGGTCTACCCTGAATACTACCTAGGTATGTATGGTGTCCCCGTCCCCGTCCAGCGTCCAGCGTGGGGAAGTGAGGGGATGACTACGGTAGAAGGGGATACATGTATCGTGTCATCCGTTCGAGAAAGATACTTATTACTTCGTTCTATTCTAGTCTTTGCTGACTTATTCACCCCCC
>KZ112789.1:0-18705 GCA_002120305.1 Hypoxylon sp. CO27-5 | reverse complement strand
ATTTATTTATTTATTTATTTATTTATTTATTTATTTATTTATTTATTTATTTATTTATTTATTTATTTATTTATTTATTTATTTATTTATTTATTATTTTTTTAAATTTTTACTTTACGTGAGATTTAAACTTAAGCTTTAATTTTTAATTCTACAATTATTACCACTACGCTATTACAATTATGTAATAAAATTTACATATAATTATAATTATATACTTTTTAATTTTAAAATATTATTTTTAATATTTAATATTTTTTTAATTAAAAAGCTTAGTTACTTATACTTTATATCATTTTAATAAGAATTTAAATCTTTATTTACTTATAATTTTTATAGATTTTTATATAAAAGATTAATAAAAATATTAAATTTTATATATATAAAAGCTTTTAAGCTTTAATAGCTTAAAGCTATAATGGCTTTAGTAGCGCTAATAGCTTAAAACTTTAATGACTTTAATGGCTAATAGCTTTAATAACCTTTTTAAAAAACCCTTTATATTTAATCCTTAATATTTTAACTTAATAATATTCTATTATCATATATTTTAAATTATTAAATAAGGAATTAATTTATTTATTTAATAATATAATCTTTACCCTTATTAAATAAAGATTTGTAAAGTTATTAAGGTTTAAAGTTTAAAATAAAAATAATATAAAATCTTATTTAATTATTGCGCAAGAAAAGTTTATTAATTATTTATTAGTTTTTTATTAATTACCTTATTAATTACCTTATTAATTAATTTTTAAAAAATATTTAAATTTTATAAGGGTTATTATGTTAAATTAAAGAAGCTTATTAAAAATTTCTTATCGCAAGAATCTTAGGTGTTAATCATTTTGAAAATTTCGAGATATGGTAGTGCGGTAGAAGCTGTAGTAAGAGTTATAATAGATATGGTAGGTGTGGTAGGTGTGGCAAGTATGGTAAGTGTAATAGGAGTTACAAAGGTAAAAAAAATAAAATAAAATAAAATAAAATAAAATAAAATAAAATAAAATAAAATAAAATAAAATAAAATAAAATAAAATAAAATAAAATAAAAGTTTAAAATTAAATTTATTAATAAATATATTTATATTTTATTTTTAAAATTATTTTATTATTAAAAAATAAAGTTTATTAATTATTTAATATATAATTAATTTTAAAGTTATATAAAATAAAAAATATTATTAAAAAATATATTTAATTTTATATATTTTAATATTAATTATATATGTTAATATTATAATATATATTTAATTAACTTAATATATATAAACTTAATATATTTTATATTTATAATATTTAAAAGTGCTTTTACTTTAATTAATTCTTTTTAATTTAAATATAATATTTTAATTATATTTATTTTAATTATTATATAATATATTAACTTTTTATTAATTAATTAATAAACCTTATTTATTTAATAATATAATCGTAGTTTTTTATAATTTAAAAATTTTAAAAGCTTTTATATAAATAATATTTAATATTTTTATTAATTGTTTATTTAAAAACGTTTTTAAAAAATATAAATAAATAAAAATAAAAATAAAAATAAAAATAAAAATAATAATAAAAATAATAAAAATAAAGGAATTTTTTTAAAAAAGTATTAAAATAAAAATAAAATTAAACGTTTTACATTTATTTTTAAATAAAATAATACCTTTTTTACTTTATTTTTTTCTTTAATTATTTAAATTTAAAACTTAACTTAAAACCTTTTTAAACTTTAAATTTAATATTTATTATTATATTTATTAATAATATATTTAAAATAACGTATTAATTTAACAACATGTATTATTATTAAAGTATAAATTTTATATAAATAATTAATTATATAATATATAGCTTTAGTTAAATTAAATTAATATATATTTTAAGTTAAAAAAGCTTTTTTAAAAATAATTAATATAATTAAAGGCTTATATTTAATAATAAATAAGTTATTTATTAATTATTATTTAATTATTATTAAGTAATTAAGTTATTTAAAGTTAAAAATGTTTAAAAATATTATAAATATTAAGTTAATATTATTTATTAATATTTAAGTTTTAAGAAAAAAAATAATTAATTAAAACTTTAATTAATTATTTTTTTTCTTAATTAAAAGGCTTATATAATACTTTTTTAACTATTTATATTAGAAATAAGAAAAAAGTAATATTAAATAATTATAATATTATTAAAATCTTATTATATATATAAAATAAAATAAAAAAATAAATATTTATAAATTATTATTATATTTGTTAAAATGTATTTACTTATAAAGTTATTTAATAGCTTTATATTATATATATATAATTTATATAAATTATTTTAATTATAATAATAATATATTTAAAAATAACTTTATTTTTAAACGTGTAATAATAATTATATAACATTTTTATTTTATCTTTTATTACTTACGTAATAAACCTTATTTATTTAATAATATTATAGTTAATATAAAATAAGTTTATAATATTTTATATTATAAATATTAAAAAAGTTAAATTATTAAAATATATAACTTATATTAAAACTAATTTTATTTAAATAACTTTAATTATATTATTATTATAATAGTTTTAGTTTTAATAATAATTACTTTTAATACTTATATTTGTTTAATTAGCTATTTTAATTTATAATAATAAAACGATTTAATACTTTTTAATAATATAACTTTTATAAAGCTTTTAAAAATAATTTAAACTTTATTAAAAATATTATAAAAATATTATTATAACTTTTTTAAAAAGGTTTAACTTTAATTTTAAATAGCTTTAATTATAAATATTATATATAATTATAACTTAAATTAATATATAAATAATTAAAATATATACTTTTATATTTAAATTATATAATATAATTAATATTTATAAAGTTAATTAAGTATAAAGCTAATATTTTAACTTATAAATAAATAAATAATAATAAATAAATAATAACTTTAATAATTATTAAAATAAAAAATTAAATATTTAAAATAATTTTTTTATTTATATAAAAATAAGGTATAATAAATATATGTTATAGTTTTAAAATGCTAGGTCACGTGTAAAGCACGTGACTTAATGGGCAGCTTTATACGTATTTAAAGCACATTATTAATTAGAAGTAAAGCTTTTTCTTTTTTAATAATTTATACCGTTTAATTAATTAAAAAATTCGACATTATAATAACTTATTTAATTATTATTTTTAATACTTTATAAAATATAAAGCTTTTTAAAAAAATATAAAATAATTAATAACGCTATTTTAAAGATTTATATTATAACTATAATAATTAAAATAAAAAGTATATATATTAATAAAATTAACTTTTATAAAGTTAATTAAAATATATTAAATATAAATAAACATATATATTAAATTATTTACATAAAAGGTTTTTAATAAATTTTAAATATATAATTTTTATTAATTATAAAGTTATTTTTAAGTTTTTAAAGTATATTATAAATTTAAATAATTATAATAAATTGGAAATATTCTTAAAAAGGCTTTAAAAGAAAGAAAAATAAAAAAGAAAATAATATTTTAACATTTAATAAAAAAGGCTTTTTTAAAAATAATAAATTAAATAAATAAAACTTAAATACTAATAAATAATTAATTACTTTAATAAATATTAAGGCTAACGTTTAAAACGTTATTAAAGTATATTTTAAATTTTAATAATTAAAGAAAAAACATTAAAAAGATATTATCTCGTTTAAAAGATAAATTTATTTATTTATTTTATTTTACGATTTTTTTATTAGCTTATTATAATTATATATTTTTTAAATTTAAAGTTTTATTTTTAACCTTTAATATTTTTAAATTAAAATATTAGTTACGTACACTTTATATTAATCGAATGGGAATTTAATTATTTAATTAAGTATAATTTCTTTAAAGTTTTAAATAAAAAATAAATAAAAATATTAAAGATTATTTATATAAAATTTATTATAACTTTTAAAGCTTTAACGTTTTAATAGCTTTAATATTATAGCTTATAAATATTATATTAATATATACTTTTAATTAAGAAATAAAATATTAAATTATTTATTTAATAATATAATTTTTACTTTTATAAAATAAAAGCTTATTTAATTATTTTATTAATTTTTTAATTAATTTTTAATGCGAGACTTACGTAATAAGCCTTTAAGTAAAAAAGACTTATATAAATTTAAAAAGGTATTAAAATAAAAAGAATTAAAAGTAAATAATTTAATTTATTAATAATTATTTTAAATTTAACTTAAACTTAAAAATAATATAAAAGTAATTTTATTTTTACTTTTTAATATAAAAAATATAAATTAATAATACTTTATTAATGCTTTTAATTTAAGCTTATATATATAATTATTATTAAAATTAATATTTTACTTTAATATTAATAAATATAAAAGTAACTTAAAAAGTTGAAAATATTAAAAAGGCTTAAAGTTTAATACTATAATAACTTATTAATTAACTTTATTTATAATAATATAAAATTATTAATAAAATGTTTAAAGGATAGGGTATTTAGAATATAAAACCGTGTATTTTTACGATTTTTACTTATTAAACTATTAATTTTTAAACTTTTTTTTTTAATTTTTCTTCCCGGGTAGCTTAGCTTAAACCTTGTAAAACTCGGGCTTTTATGCCACTAAGGGTAGCCTCTTAGTTTTAGCGTAAAAAACCTTCGGTTAGGATTAATTAAATGTTTTAATTATTTATATTATAATATTATTAAAATTAAACTTATAACTATTATATTTATTATTAATAAAAATAACATAACTTTTAATTAAAAATATATATTATTTAAGTATAAATTTTATATAAATAATTAATAATATAATTTATTATTTATAATTAATATTTAATAACTTAATATTATATATTTAAATAAATATATATTATTAAATAATTAATTAACTTTATTTATTTCTTTTTATTTAATATTTAAAAGTTTAATTAAATACTTTTATTTTTAAAATTAAATTATTAAATTATAATATTTAATAAATAAAATAAGCTTATAATTTTTATTTTAATTATTATATAATATATTAAGTTTTTATTAAGTAATTAATAATTTACTTTATTTATTTATTTATTTTTTTTAATTTTTTTAATTTTTTTTAATTTTTCCTTCTTATGTAATATATTATACTTGCCATAGCACTTACTACACCTATTATAACACCTATTATACTTTTACATTTTAAAATTTTTAAAGTAATTAACATTTAAAATTCCCGCGATAAAAAAATTTTAATAAGCTTTTTTAATTTAATATAATAACCTTTATAAAATTTAAGTATTAATTATATAACATTATAAAATAAAAATTAAAAAAATAATTATTTAATTAAAAATTTTATTATTTAAAATAAATAATAAATATAAATGAATATAATTTTACAAACGTACTTTTTAATAATATTATGTAAGTAACATTATTAGGAAAAATAATTATATAAATATCACATGATTATTTAACAACTTCTAAAAAGGCGTTAAACTAAATACCTTATGTATGATTAATACTATAATATATTATATAGGTTTCTTAAATAAAATGCATCA
Source organism: Hypoxylon sp. CO27-5 (assembly GCA_002120305.1). Taxonomy (NCBI): domain Eukaryota; kingdom Fungi; phylum Ascomycota; class Sordariomycetes; order Xylariales; family Hypoxylaceae; genus Hypoxylon; species Hypoxylon sp. CO27-5. The sequence goes on along the minus strand of KZ112789.1, from coordinate 13,122 downwards.
TTTTTTACAATATTAATTATATATAAGCCATTTAATCTAACGCTATTCTAAACTTTTTATAATTTACTTTTTTTAACTTTTTAATTATAAATCTTTCCTTTCCTTTATTAATAACTTTACTTTAAATAATTATTTAGCTTTAGCTTTTATTTACCTCCTTTTTTATAATCCTTTATAATTATCCCTCCTTATAAATATCCCTTAATAATCCTTATTATAAAAAAAATCTCGCGGTAGAAATTTTTACATTCTTATAATAAATAATCTTACTAAGTTACTACCTTTAATTTAACCCTTAAACGAATACTTTTTTCCTAACTAATTTATAAATTTTATTATTATTAAACGTTTATACTTCTTCATCCCTTTATTTTCTAATTATTTATTTAAATTATTAATAATATCTTTTTTTTTCCTATATAAAAGAAAATAAGTAATAACAATATATAAAATATCCCTTATTAGCTAATACTTCTATATAATTTTTTAAAACCTTTCCTTAACATTTTTTTTCCTAATAATTACAAAACTCTTAAAAAGCCCCATAAATCATATAAGCAATATATAACTAAAATTTCCTTTTCGAAAATAAATTTCGAATAAGTTCTTTTACTTAATTCTTTTACTTAGGAAATTAATCTTACTTTAAATAATTTATCATTTAGTGGTATATATTATTATATTTTAATACGATTATATAATATATATATTTTATTACGCTAAAATATTAAATCCTTATCTTAAAATAATTAATATTTTATACTATAAATTTAATATAACCTATATATATAAAGTAATAATAATTTTCTTTATATTTTAAATTATTTAAATCAACTAATGGATTTATTAAATAATTCTTCACATTTTAAAATTACATAAGTAAAAGTATATTATAACCATAATATAAATATAATTATAAAATATATATAGGTAAATTTAGTAAATATAATAAAATGATGTATTAAATCGAAAAGTAAATGTATTTAAAACGTTTAGGGATAACGTATAAAAAAAGATTTTAAGGTAATTATATGGTAATTTAAGTTGTATGGTTTTAATAATTTATATTAATTAGAATTTTTGAAAAATTGGGCTAACCTAGTTAATAAATTATTAGGTAGATTAAAAGCTTTTATAAATTAACTTTAAATTAATCTAAACCTAAAAATATTATATAAGATAAAAGATAAGGTATTAAGGTGGTTAACTTATTATATTTTATATTTTTGGCTTATATAAAGATATATATAATTGATTATTTATTGTTTTATCTAATTAATTATATATATTTTACCTTTTAATTTATTATTTAAATATTTATTAGGTGATTTATCTTATTAATAAGTTAAAACATTCTTTTTAAGCAATAAGTTAAACTTATTAAATATAACAAATCTATAATTAGTTTAGTTTATATTAAAAATGGTTAGCTAATTTTATAAAAGGATAATATTTTATTTGAAATTTTAAAAACAATTTAACTATAGGAACTATTTCTTTCCCTTTAGAAAATGATTATATATATTAGGTTAAAATATATTATTAATATTATTAAGTTTTGGAAAAGGATAAGGTTAAAAAAATGCGTTAATAACTATTTTGTTAATATTTTAATTGATAAATATGCTAAGATTTTTATAATTTTAATATTTTTTTTAATAAATATTATAAAGGTTATTTAAAGTCTTATATTATAAAATAATTTTATCGCCATTTAAGTATTAATATAAATTTAATTAATGGCATTTTTTTTTATATAAAAACTATTAAAAATGCAATTTAGTTAATTCTTTTATTATATTTATACGGTATAAGTTTTCCGATAGTTATTTAAAAGCTATAATAATTGAAATAAAAAGTTAACCTAATTAGCTAATACGATTACTTTCCTAGGCAAAATCCTTAAGATTTTTTAGGATATTTACATAGATGATTATGTTAATATTAGATTTATTAAGTTTTATCCTTAAAGTATTTGTAATAATAATAAATCCTTTATTATTAATTTAATTTTAAAATACTTTATCTTTTTCCTTAACAGTTTTAGAATTAAAATAATACTTAAATAATAATAAAACCTTACTAATTTAATCGACTATACTTTTGAATTAGCAAAAGATGATTCTTTTCGTATATGTTAGGTTATACTAGTTATAAGTAAAGTAAATGCTTTATTTAATGCTATCTAAGATTAATTTAAAAGATTTACTCGAAATATACTTTACTTAATACTTAATATTAGGCCTTATTATAAATTTATGATATATTTTTATGTTAGATATTTCTTTTAATAAAATCTTTAATATATTATATAGTAAATGGTAATTTAAAGGTAGGAGCGTTGTTGTGAAATATATCTTTTAAATCTTATATTTATTGGTTATATCCTTAATTTTTTTTATTTTTAGTTAATATGTATTTGATAAATTTAGTATTGTATATACCTTGTTAATAATAAAATGATTAAGTAACCTTAAGGCTTTAAGAAAATTAAGGTAATGATTAAATGTTTTAAATATAAATAATTCCGGTATGATAAATATTAATATATATATATGAATATTATAAATATAATAAGCTTAAATGTATAAATTAATATGTAACAAAGCTGCTTAATTATGAAAATTATATTAAAAGAATATTGTAAGCGTAACTATAATTATTATATCATTTAAGATAAAATTAGCCAGAATAAAAAACGAGAAGTTTTTTTCTATGTTAATACTCGTAATCTATAAAATTTAATAAGCCTCGGATATAATATTAATAAGCATATTACATTAATTCCTTTAAAATATAGTTTTTTTATTAAATAGTGTTTATAAATACCTTTTAAAATTTATACCGGCAAATTTTTTTAGCTAATTTTCGTATATTATTTAACAAATATTTATATAATAATTACCAGCTTATTTTATTAACGATAAAAAGTTTAATTTTAGATAAAACCTTAAAAATTAGTAATAAATTTAACTTACTTTTTTATATAAATTAAATCAATCCTATTATAAAAAATTAACTTAATTAACTCTAATGATATAAATAATTTAATTTATATTTTAACTATATATAACTTATACAATTAATATATTTTTTAAATTAACTAATATTAATTTAAAACTAAATTCATTTATAACGTTATAAATACCATTATTATTATCCTTATCTTTATCCTTACTTCCAAATTTAATATTATCTTTTATTTATTAAAAACCTAAGCCGAAATATTTTCAAGCTATAATAATAATAATATATTAATACATGAATATTATTAAGTTTATCCTAATCAAATAATGGCTATACTATTTTAAAGTATTAGTAAGTTTTTAAATTAGCTATAAATCTTTTTAACTATACTTTTTTCCGTTATTAATATAGCCATTACCTAATATACATCTTTACATTAAATTATATTATATATAGCTTTAATAATAAAAACTTTTTTTTAAAGAAAAAAGAAAAGAAAAAGAAAAAAAACATACTAAGTTTTAATTTCCTAACCAATTTATTTATAAATAAAAACTAGGTCGTTTTTACTTTGTTAATTATATCCCTTTATATAAGTTAAAAACTTAAATAAAATAGCTATACTAACCAAATATAAAGAAAATATAATTAATTAATTAATTTTGGTAAAAATTAATAAATTTATTTCCTAATATCTTTCATATATATATCCTTATAATATATAATAATAAAGAAAAATTAATTATTAAAAAGGAATATATTATAATATCCCCTATATTTTATATTAACAATTTAAAAAAATAATAACTTAATATTATATACCAATTACCCATTAATAAAATAAAATAATATTAATAACTTTTATAAAAATTCTTAAAATTAAAACTTATATTTTAATAAGGCTTTTAATTAGATATTTTTGCGAAAAGTTAACCACCTATACTTTAATTTAAAGTTATTAACAATTCATTTTTAAAAATATTTATAATAAGAGGCTAATAAAATATCCTTAAATATTATTAGGAAATTATACCTTAGATTTTTATTCCTAATTTTATTAATTAATTTAAATAATAATATATAAGATATTTTATTTAATAAATCTATATATAATAATTTAGTTAAATTATTTATAACTTCCTTAATAATAATCTAAAGTATTAACTAAAAACTCCTTATTAATAATTAAATATTTTTAATATAAATGATATATTTTTCCTAATAAATTCATCCTATTCCTATTATAGTATAAATAAAAGTTTATATATAACTATAGGAATAATATATTTAATTTATTAAAATAAGATATGTATTATTATATATTAAAACTAGGAATTAATATACTTAATCTTATAAATAAGTATAAAAATTACTATTATTATTAAATTTGTCTGTTTTTTTTTGCTATAAGATAAACTTAAAAGATTTTTTAAATTTACGATTTTTTTCTTTATAGATATATATTTTATTAGTTTTAGAATCGTTTAAATTATTAAAACTATTATATAAGCTATTACTAAAAGAAAATAACTTCTTATTAAAATCTAATATAAGCAGTTATCTATTATTTTTATATTAATTCCTTTTCTTTTTTATATAACATATTTATATAATATTATATAAGGTTAATAATCACACAATCTTAATAATATATAAATAATAAGGCAAATATTCTCCTAATTTTATTTATAATAAATCCTCTTTAATAGTTAAAATAGCTAATTTATTTAATAAAACGCTTATATATGACTAAAAGAATAAGTAATAATTTAAAAAGGTTATGATAAAATTTAAATATTAATCTTTTAAGGAAGTTAATAGTTTATAATCATTTAAATCTTTAATATCTAAATTTAATCTGACGTTACAAGTTAAAAGTTAATAGTATTTAATTTATTTAATTATAAAACAAAATAATAGATAAGGAAAAAGTAAACTAAATTTATATTAATATATATATTAAAGGATTTTTTTCTAAGTCTTAATATATTACTCTTAAATAGATTATAATACAACAATATTAAATAATTTCTTTAAGATTTTATAAATATTCTTTGTATTTAAATAGTATAATAATGTTGGATTTTTAATTTTAAATTTTATAATAAAATAAGCATTATTTATTAATTATTTAAAAATCGATAGGATATTTTAAAGCATATTTTCTTATATTAATTTATTATTTTTCTTATAAATTTTCGAAAGGATAGGTTATAAGTTTAAAGAAAAAAATCCTTATAAATATTTTTCTTATCTTATTCTATTTAAAAATAAATTTAATTCTAATTAATATATATCCGCTCGAATTTAATTTTGCTTATTATAATTAACCTTTTCTATTAATTTATTAATTTATTATAAAAATTAAGAGATTAATAATAAATTATTTATAAATATATATTAATTTATATTTATATTATTATATATAATAAAAAAAGAAAAAAAAGAAAAAAAAAGGGAATATATATATGTTATATATTATCAACCATTATATTATCCTAATCAATTATATTTATAGCAACTTCAAATAAAAAATTACCCATATTTCCATTATATAATTAAAATTAATAATAAATACTTATATTATAAGATAAATTATTATAATATTAATATTATACTTATACTTTTCCTTTTTATTATAAATTTTATTAATTATACTTATCTTAATAATATTTTTATATATATACAATTAATCCTTAGATAAATCTATATTCTAAATATTTAAATCTATTTAAAATAAGCTTTTATAAATAAAAAATAAGTTTTAATATTAATAAATAAATTAATAAATTTTATTTAAATTCTTTAAGATTTTATAATAAACCTAAAACTTCTTTTACTTTTTTAATAATTGTTTTATAAGTAAAGGTATTTAAAATTTTATAATACCTTTTTAAATAAGCATTTATAAAATTAATTAAAATATTGTGTTAATAAATTAAATAAAATAAAATAAGATAATTTTTATAAAGGATAAAAAGATTTATAATAAATTTTCTCAATATAAAGATAAAGGATTGTAAGGATTAAAATATGTGAAAAATAAAAGCTAATTATAAATAATAGCAAAATTAAGGAAGAAAGAAAAAGTTTCTTAATTAAGGATTTAAAAGAATATAATTATAAACTAATTTAAAAGGTTAATATTAATTTATAAATTATTTAAAATCTATGATTGAGATAATATTATAAATACTTATAATAATTTAAAACATTTTAATATAATATAAGGAAAATAAGATTATTATAAATATAAAATATTATATTTATCTTTAAAATATATCTTAACTATTATAAATTTGCTTTTATCCTATTTTATTAAGATAAGCCTAATCCTATATATTACCTTATATAATATTTAATTCTAAAATAACCTTTTATATAAAGCCTAAATTTTAAATATTATTATATATAAAACCTAATCCTAATATAATTCCTTATATAATACCTAATTATTTATTTATAATATTTAAATTTTAAGAATTATTTTAAATAATTTCTAGGTTAACTTATTATATAACTTACTTACTAAATATCCCCTAAATAATTCCTTATATAATACCTAATTATTATTTAGCCCTTAAATCTTATATAATCCTTAATCCTAACTAATCACTTTATTAATTACTTTATTCAAACTAACCAATTTAATAGGTATAATATTTATAACATTTGTAACACATATTATCATATTAATTAAGGCATTAATTAAACCTAATAATAATTGTAATAAATATTTTAGTTAAAATGGTTAAAGTAATTAAATTAAATAATTTATTATATCTCTTTACTATAAACTTAATTAATGATTTATTTTTTTAATTTATATCGTTTATATCTTTAACTTTACTTTTAAAAATTTTGAAAATTACTTACTTCTAAACTTTAAAATAATATTAATTAGATTTATTATCTTAAGCTTAAACTAATGGCTTCTTTAAGGTTACGAATAAGCCTTTAATAACTATGTTAAATATATTAATTATTAGGGAATTAGGAGGAGTTACTGTGGGAAGATTATTTAAAGGATTAATAATATTAATTTAGGTTACTCTAATTATAATCTTTTTTAAAGGAGGTAAGTAATTCCGCTAATATATTATTTTATTTCCTTCCCTTAATCTATTTTAAAATTGTTAATAGCTTTTATATAATTAAATATACTATAATATTTACCTAATAGCTATAATCTTATTAATCATTATACCTTTAAGTTTTAAAAAAGTAATAGTTATAAGGTGTTAAATTAAAATAATTTTATTCCTCCTATACTTATATTAGTTAATCCTTTATAAACTTAGCTTTTTTATTAGGTTAATCTTTTATATTAAAGATAAATACTATTTTTAAATTATAACTATAGCTTTAAATGTATAAAATAAAATAAGATTAATAATTTACTTATTTTTTAAGTTATTTATATTAATATAAATAATAAATAATAGGAAGTTTAAGATTAATATATTAAGCTAATATTTAATTTTATTATTAAATCTAGCTAAGTTATTAAAAAAGAAATATATGATATTTACTCTTCTTTTAAAAATTAATCAAACCTAATATTAAGTATAACTATTTAAATAAGAGCTTATATTATGGCTTTATTAGCAATTTATTTCCTTTAAAAGTTAATAAAAGTATTTATTAAATTTATTATAATCTTAATCCAATTAGCCTTAACATAAAGTTCTTTTGGTTATAAGGCTTAATAAATTAGTTTTATAATATTTTTATTTATTTTAATCATATAGGTATTCGTTAGGAATATTTATTTTAATTTACTTAAGTAAATAGTATATATAATTACCTAATTAATTAAGAATAATATTAAATAGGCTATATAATATTTAAATTTATATTAGGCTATAAGTAAAATTAAAAAGTAAAGCTTTAGCTTTATATTTAAATAACTTTATAAATATTACTTATAATAATATATAAATTAAATAAAAAGGTAAATAATTTAAATATATATAATTTAATTTAAATTATACCTTTATATTATACTTATAACCAAAGTTATTAAAGGTTAAAATTAAAAGGTTTTTAAAGAAGGTTATGTGGTATTTGCTTAACATTTTAATAAAGCTTAAGATTATTAAAGGAGATATTATATAAAAGCCTTAAAAGCCTTTAAATAAAAGCCTTATTATTAAAAGATAACTAAGAAAGTATTATGTAAGCTCTTTTTAAAGCCTTTTTATTTTAACCTTAAATATTTTTAGTTATAAATATTATATCGCAATGTAATTTAAACTAAACTATATATAATTAAGTTATTTATCTTTTTATATAAATTAAATAATATCATGATTAATACTTATAAAATTATTTAGATATGAAGTTAAATAATACTTTAATAATAAGCCACTTTAAAAAATAATAAGTATATAACACAACAAACTATATAACTTATTTAATATTACTTTTAACTATAAATATATATAAATCTTATATATCTTATATATATAATATTTAAAAGTATTTTTATTTTAATTAAATCTTTTTATTTTTAACATTTTTTATTATACTTTTCTTAATTATTATATAATATATTAATTTTTTATTAAATAATTAATAAAACTTTTTTATTTAACATTAATATATTTTAAAATTTTTAAAATATACTTATATAATATTAAATTATATAACATACCTTATACCTTATAATATTATTTTATATTTAAATTTAAATATTATTAATTAATATAAGATTAATTTTACTTATAATAAATTATATTAATAATTATATACTTTATTATATATATATAATAAATTTTATTTATTTAATATTATAATATATATAATTTATAACTTTATAAATATTTAAAATATTTATTATATTAAAAATAAAAAAAAGTTTTATATATAATTTATATGATTTTAATTAAAAACCTTTTATAATTAAACCTTTTAAACATTAATTTTAATATAAAATTAATAAAATAATAAATAAATAAATTATTCCTTTAATTTTATTTTAACTTTAAACTTAAATAACTTTATAAATATTTATTTAATAAAAATTAAAAATATATAATAATATAATACATATAAGTAAAATATTAAAGATTAAATATAAAAGATATTTTAGGAAAAAAATATTTAAACATTTAAACTATTAAAACTATTAAACCTTTAAACTATTAAATTATAAAAGCTTTTATATAAATAATATTTAACATTTTCATTAATTTTTTATTAAAAATTTTTTAAAAATTATAATTAAATAAAAAATTAAATTTTAATTTAATAAGTTTAAAAAATATTAAAAGTTAAAAGTAAGATTTTATATTTAAAAATATTTAATTATAATTATATATATATATATATTATCACGTAAACGTAATAACGTAATAGTAAATATTTAAAAATAAAAATAAAATAAAATAATAAATAAATTAATAAAATTAATCTTAAAAAATAAATTAAAAGAACGCATAAAATAAGTAAATAAATAAAAATATTAAAAAATTTAAATAACATTTAAATAAAATTAAAATAATATAAATATTAAAAAAAGTATTAAAATAAAAAGTAATTAAATATTACAAATTTATCCTTTAAACGAAATAACATTTTATTATTTTTATTTCTTTTAATTATTAAAATTTAAAAAGTAATTTAATAACTTTATAAAGTTTAACTTTAATATTTATTAAAGTAATTATTTATTTATTATTATTATTAAGGTTTTACTTAGTTTATTTATTATTTTTAAAGAAAAGCTTTTTATATTAAAAGATTAAAATATTACTTTTTTTATTTTTTTCTTTTAACTTTTTCTTTATATATAATTTTAACTTATTATAAATTATTTAAATTTAAAATATATTTTAAACATAATAATAATTTTAACTATTTATTTTACATTATATAAAGCTTTATAAATATTTTAAAAATTTTTATATTTTATATAAAATACTTTATTTTATTTTTTTAAATAAAATTATTATTTAAAAAATATATTTTTTAAACCTTTATATATTATTTAAATATATTTATAATAAATATTTTAAATATATAAATAATATTTTATATAAAAAATAATTAAAACTTAAATTATAATTAATATAATTACTTTTTAAAAATAACATTAAATAAGTTATATAATATTAAAAAATTCGCCGCATTATATGCTTACCACCTTTTAAAATAGCTTATTATTAAAATGTAATTTTACTTCATACTTAAATAAACTCGGGATAATTAATCATAAAAATATATACCTTATATAAAAAGATAAATATTTTAAATACACACGTTTTAATTTAAATTAACTATTAAAAATTAAAGTTAAATGGTTTTTAAAAAGCTTACATAACACCTTTATTAAATACCTTTTAATAATAAAACATTTATAAAGTTTTTTTAATAATTTTAAACATTATTAAAAAATACCACATAACTTTTTTATAAAACCTTTTAAGTTTAACTTTAAATAACTTTAACTATAAATATTATATTACGATATAATTAAAATTAAAACATACGTAATTAAGCTATTTATTTTCCTATTAAAATTATATAACATTACAATTAATACTCGCAAAATTATTTAAGTATAAAGTTAAAACACCACTTTTAAATTTTACTTATAACCCGACGTAAAAGAAAATATTATATATTTTGTTTAATATTACTCCTTTTTATATAAGCTTTTAATATTATATTTAAAATAAAAAAAGCTTTAATTATTTTTAATAAAAATTTTTATATTTTTTTTACATATTTATATTAAATTTAAATAAAGTTATTTTAAGCTTTATTAAAATTATTTTATATTTTATTTTAAAGTTTTAAAAATAAATTTATATTATTAATAAAATATTTTTTATAATTATATTATTATAAAATTATAATTCATTTTAACTTAAATTATAATTAACTTTAAATTATTTAATTTTATATAATTTTTTATAATAAAATATTAATATTTATTTAATAGTTTTAAATATAAACCTTTACCTTTTTATAATTTACCAACTTTCTAATCACTTTATTAGTTATACGAAATAATATAAGAAATCCTTTACCTAAAATAATATTATTATAATTATTCTTTTTTTTTTTTAACTACCCCTTATTTATATTATTATTTTTATTTTTATTTAACTTATACTTTTTATCCTTACCCTTCTTATTTATACTTCTATTGTTATATTTATTTAATTTATCACCACTATTATTAATAACCCCCTAATCTTTATTTAAATTGTTATTATTATTATAATTATTATTAATAATAAATGGAAATAATATATTACCTAATATCTTAATTAGTATTAATTTATTAGAAAATGATATTAGCTTATTAAATATTAATAAAGTAACTAATTTACCGGTCACCTTTTTATAATATATTATTCCTTAAGTTACCTTTTTATTAAGTAATATTTTATAGATTATTATTTAATTAAATATTATTTAAGCAAATATTTATTAATTGGCTGTTAATTAGCCTAAGGTAAATGTATTAGGAGTTTAATAACCCGAAGTAAGTTGATTAGAAGCTATTAGATTAAAAATTAACAAGTTAAAAGATTCCTTTAATCTTTTTAAAAAAGGGGTTAGGAATATAAAGGGATAAGGAGATATAACCTTTAAAGCTTCTTATGTCATATAAAGTGTCGATTTTAAGGCTAGTGTTATTTAAATAAATAAATAAATAAAATAAGAGAAAGAATTTAAAAAAAATATATTATAAATTTAATTAAAAAAATACTTAATTTATTCCTTCTTAGGTATACCTACCTTAATATTATTTACTTCTTTAAGTATTTTTATTTGATTAGCTTATTTATTTATAACTTTTATTAATTTCCTTATTATATTTACTTGATTAAAGATTATATTATTTAAATCTTTTATTATATTGTAAACAATATAATTAATAACTTCTTAGAATTTTTCTAAGTTAATAAGGTTGGTAGTTAAAAGGATAATAATAATAAAAAGATTAGTAAATAATAATTAGCTTAAATCTTATTATAATTAATAAAAATTAAGAAGGGCTATTATTAAATTTATATGATTATTACTTTTAAACCTATTATTATTATTATTGAATAGTTTAACAAATTGGTATTTCTAACTATTTTGTTAAAAAGGTTTATTAAATTTATTAAAGTCTTTTAAACAATTTTTCTCTTAGTAAAGAATCTGCCCAAGTGAAGTTAATAAAGATTTTAAATTTTAAGCCTTATTTATATTAAACATTACTTTATATTTTTAATTAATATTTTAAAAGATAAGGCAAGTATTATCTTATTTTTCCGTGGCGACATTTTAAATTTATAAGTTTAATAAGGAATTATTAAATGATTAAATAAAAGTAACAAAAAGGTAATTCATAATTAAACTAATATTAATTTAAGGATAAAATCGGAAATATATATATTCATTTATTGATTAATATTAACCTTTTTACTTTTACCACCTTATTTATTATAAGTTAAGAAGTATTATATAATTTAATCCACTTTTTCAAAATTGGATAATATATTAAATATTATTCTTTATAATGAAAATATATTAAAAACCCTTCCAATAATTTATAAATATATTTATTAAATCACTAACCAAATTATAATTGCTTATTTATATCTAGGCCTTTTTTTAAAGCTTTAGGTTTAATTAAAATATTTAAATAAATAAGATAAAATAGATAATTAGTATAAAAATATTAAGCAATATTAAGATTAATTAAAACTATTAAGTTATTTAAGTATAAAATTGAATAAATAAAACTAGGAGGTATTATTGGGTATAAGGTTGTGTTTATATATTTAATATATTAAAAGAAGATATTTTAAATTTATAAAAGGTGATTATATTATATTTCTTTAAGGAATGGCTTTTTATTAGAATAAAAAAATTACTTAAATAAGAAAGTAAACTATTAATTATAAGATGGCCAATACACTTAAACTTAGGGTATAAATAAGTAAAATCCCTTAATATATAAGTTATCCACATATATGTAATACTTTTATTAGTAAGCATATACTTATGGCTGTAAAGCTAATACATAATAAAAGCCATAACTATCGCGGTTATAATAATAAATAAAATAAATAAAATAAATAAAATAAATAAAATAAATAAAATAAATAAAATAAATAAAATAAATAAAATAAATAAAATAAATAAAAT
>KZ112788.1:0-18924 GCA_002120305.1 Hypoxylon sp. CO27-5 | reverse complement strand
TATTATTATTATTATTATTATTATTATTATTATTATTATTATTATTATTATTATTATTATTATTATTATTATTATTATTATTATTATTATTATTTTAATTTTAATTTTAATTTTATTTTATTTTATTTTATTTTATTTTATTTTATTTATAATAGCGTTACTTTATAACGTATGCTTATATTATAGCTTATATTATAGCTAATATTATAGTTAATATTATAACTTTATAACTTATTAACTTATGTAATAACTTGTTTAAAATTTTATTAAAAAAATGTTTAAGCTATTTTATTTTATAAAATATTAAATTTAAGCTAATAAAAAACTTTAAAACTAACGTATAAGCTAATATATAATTAATAGTTTACTTTTTTATTTAAGTAACTTTTTTACTTAATTAAAAAGCCATTCCTTATAAATTTATAATATAATAACCCTTTATAAACTTAGGGCAAATGTTTTACGGTTATAAAGTTTCGTGGGTAACGACTAATTTACATAAAGCCTTAAATACTTAAAGGTAGGTGCGAGGCTGCACGGATTAGATGTCGCGAGGCGTGCATATGTGTAGCATTTTGTTACTTTATTTAATCCTATAAGAATTAACATTATCACCGCCTTTTAATCTGTCAATGTCTACACTGACTGGAGGGGTGGGTATTACGATTTTAAGTAAAGTAAAATACTTAAATCTCCTAATATTAGCTAGGTACATGTACGTAGCAGATACTGGTATGCGACTAACATATACCGTATACCTATGTATGCATCTTATAAAAAGTGGAGGTCGAAACATAGGTAGCTAATGGCTTATCAAGGTCCAATGCTTTGGAGAATTTACCTTGCTTACAATTGTATCGTAGTGGGTGGTGGTGGTAGTCATGGAATGCGTGTTGTTCATAAAGGTGACTTTTTGAGGACCTTGTAGCTGCTGAACGCTCTGAGGCCTTAGGAGCGTTCAGGAAGGGCGAGGTATTCATCGAAAAGAGAGTGAGCTTACCTAAAAATCATGGTCGCGATTACCTTAACTCATATTTCTGTGTTACTCAAGGTATCTATACCTGCCCAAATACATAGAGTTCTAAATTCTCAGCGACAAATACGGAAGCTATGTGCACCTTTTTAAGAGGGACTGCGGCATGCAGCAGAAACAATACTGAGCGGTCGGGCAGGGGTGGGGCCCTTGTGTCCGTGCGTCGTCCCGCGCCTCGAGCGTTGCATCGTCAACGTACTGGCACATCCATGGCTCGTCGAGGCTACACTGAATATTCTCGAATAAGCAGTTTTCCGCAAGCCACCCCCAGGATATAGGCGGCCTGTCCCCTCTCAGCTGCAGCACCGCGCTAACTAGAAGATCCTTGGTGCTTCTGCCGCGTAAGGTGTCGAAACATGCGAAGCACGCATCTCCGTATCGCGACGCGGAGCCGATCGCCATCTGACCTAGGCGCCTGATGAAAACGAACAGCTTCTCCATCCTCCGCCTCGGGTCAAGATCGCCGTAGATACCTAAGTTGAAGGCTTTGCGATCCCAGAGCCAGGCGTGGTATGGCATCGAGAACAGGTTGAATATTAGCGTGTACGAGGCAATATCGGCCACTACGCTGCGTATGTTCTCGTGGATGCGTTACTCCACTGCCAGCTGCCTGGCATACCTGGACCATACAATCGTCTACATCCTGTCGTAGAGCACGCCGCGCACAGTGTTGATGCGCCATTCCATTGACGCTTCTGACCTATTCCGGCAGTCGGCCAAGTAGATGGTTGGCCGACCATAACCACTGCACCACGATTCCCTTATGGCAAGAGCCATGTAGATTTAGCACGAATGCGGATAAGTCCATCGAGGTGAGCAAGACGTCGAGGCTAGAGCGCGGGTCGTTAAACTCGTCAATTATCCTCCTGTACACGTCCGAACAACTTCATATCCGCCCTTACTGACGATACCCCCCACCCAAGTGTCCTGAGGTGCAAGGCGATATCCCTACGAAATGAAACTATGTTGGTGACTGAGGCTGGAAACGGGGCGGTGGTGGCTGGTGGGCTAGGGGGAGTTAGATTCGTATAAGTTCAGCCATCGCCTTGTTAGCCGCTATGGCACTCCCGCTGCAGCCCCGCTAATAGACGCAGATACTTACGCGGAAGCGTGCAATTGAACGCATACTATGCGGCTCGAGGCTTGCTGCAGTGCTTCAGTCCCTTACAATTCTTGAATAAGTGCCAAGCTGCCAGGGAACCAGTCTAGGAAACATTGATAAGAGACCACTGTCACATGTCCAATATATTAGACATGTCGTGTGACTCGCAAGATGTCGCACTTTTCAGCGTCCTAGGTAACGCCTAATAAGCTTACATTATGAGGGAAAGGTGTAGATTTCAAGCATTAGTATCCGCCCCTGATCCCTTTCCAGGAGTTTATAAAATATGTATATTGACAATTCTGAACTTGGTCCTTGACGAACGTATGTACAGCCTTATTTATCTCACACTATCTCAACACAGATCTAACACATGCACCGCAATTTGGTTAATGTGCTTCAATCGTACAAGCTCGCGGTATCTCGACCGCCCCCAAGGAAGTTAACCAAGCTTCGTTAACGAACTCATTTCAACTGCTGAATCCAAGCGTCGAAATTCTCAGATTTAGCTGCGGCCAAGTCCAGGGTGAAGAGGCCATGCTCGGAATGGATGCCAATAGGCGACGCAGGGTCGGTGGGGTCAATCGGGGGCACCGCCGACGCGGCGAACGCGAAGCTAGCGGCCGTTGCGCCAGGATCGAGGACCTCCTTGGCGCCGCCGTTGTGGATCCATGTACTACATCCCTGGCAAAGGGTGGTTAGGGTCCAGTGAGTGGCATTCACTGTTGACCCTTTAAGTACGGTGTGGTTCGCCGCCTCATAAAAATCGGGTTGAATGTGAGCACTACGACAATCATTAGTTCCGTCTCGTGCTCTCAGAACTCCAACTCACATCGCGAAACGAGCGGATGCGACAGTACTGTTCCCATTCGCCCAACCTAGAGAGATAGGGTTGTATAACATGCCACCGCCCCAGGCAAGTCCTGCCCAGCCAACTGTCTTCGGCGCGACGACTTGGAGAAGGACATCGAAGGGCCCCTCGCCGACGGCGGGGATAGCAATTCGCCAAGTAATTGGAGCTACTCCGACGGTGACTTCAGAGTAGCAGACGCCGGTAGATGCGTCGCAATACTTGGCGGTCGCGGCGGTGGGAGCTGTGATGCTACGACCGGCGAGGACGGCCACGACTGTGGCAAGACGCGCAATAAAACCCATCGTGCGGTCTGTTCTTGGCGGAGTCGACTAACTAGCCTATGGGCGTACTTAGGCTACTTGTCTCCCTCCAGTAAGCGAGGAAGCGCCTTATATATCCTCATCGCACCATGGCGGCGGCTGCTGTCAACGCTCCATTCTGTTCTCATTAGCCGCTAAACGCCGTTCCTCTCCCATCTATTGCGGGCATCGGCAGTTGTCGTTTGCCTCATGCTGCGGAGCGTAGACGGGAGCGAACCAAGTTTGTGGTAATGAAAAGGAGCAAATTACCCGAACGATGATTGGTCCCCACACATATGCCAATGCACAGGCAAATGCACCCCGCCTATCTGGATCCGTACCTCGCATGGTTTCATTCATTTAGACTGAGGCGGCTGAAGTCAGGGACAGGGCGGAACCTACTATGCGTCAGGGTTCAGTCTGGATTTGGTAAGACGGCGGAACACGTCAGGGCCAAGACGTGATGATGGGTGGCTAATCCGTGTTCGTTTGGGGTTAGCATGCTGGGGAAAATCAATAACAAGTTCATACATGGAGCGGTTAAACGCTTTAGAAGAGATTCGGGCTTTATCTATGCCAAGACTAAGTACTTGCATGGATATACAGAGAATATACAAGTGAACGATGTTCCGTATTATTTATAACTTGCTTTTGGTCGATAAGTAGATGAGCTTTGATTTCCCTTCATCCAATGTTAGGACGGATACATCACTGTTACATTGTGGTTATTATTACCAACATCTAGAAGGGTAACACCTAAGCCGCGCTCTCTCAAGAGCTTTGAAGAGGAGTTGTAATGGATTTCCAAATAAAAAAAAGGAAATAAAAAAAGGAAATAAAAAAAAGGAAATAAAAAAAGGAAATAAAAAAAGGGAAATAAAAAACGCTTCAGCATTAATGACATATAAGCACCCTTTTGATCGTTATATGGCTACGTCCGTCTCGCTCCTTGGGTCCTAGCGTAAGCAAGGAGGTAACACTATATGTTTTCATTGATATATTACCGCGCAAACCATCCTATTCTGTCCAGCACAATCTCAGTTATCTAGGTACGCAAGGTGTGCGAGATATGCAGGTAGGGTGTAATCCTTTGCTAGCCAATGTACCATATCTATACCTAGGTCCACAGTGAATAGACATTTTAGTCCTTCACCAGCGTATACGTGAAGATTCTGTAAGCTGAGCGATCGCATATAGCTACCCGATTATCGTTTTTGAAGAAATGTATCCCAGTCTTCGACTGTATACCAACTTCTGTAGAGACCACCCTGCCGGTACCAACATACCATATTTTGGATTCACTGTAAGTGTTCATCGAGAAGTCGTATCCCGATTCAGCAAACAATTCGCCATCAAATGAGAGAGAAGTTGCACGACTTCCACTTTTGCGCCCAATGGATGAAACACGATTAGGACCATTGTCTGTAATTCTCCAGAAGTCAGTTCTCCAAAATTGGGAGTCGCGTGGCTTATAGCTCACTGCTACCAACTTGCCGTTAGGAGAAAGGGAGAGGGTATGCGTGGATAAGGCAGGCTCTATTAGACACTGTCCTTGTAATGACATACCCTTTGTTTTCCAAAACTGGAGCATGTTTCCAGTAGTCACCAATACTATGATCTTACTATCTGGACTGGATGTGATGGAGCTTATCATACCGCCCACTAGATATGAACTTCCCCTTTTTTTCAGTTTTCCCGAGGTGTATGCCGTTATTTGTCCGTCGAGAGACATGACAGCATCAGATATGTCAACGGATCCTGTTTTCGAAAGTATAGCTTCTGTCCGGGGTGATGGCAGAGGTTTTCCAGTGGAATAGATGTGTGTTTCTAGAGGGAAATTGACACCGGAGAATTGTGACCTAAGTATAATGCCGTCGCCAGTAGGAGCAAAGCCATCGACAAAGTGAAGTTCATTGAGATCTCCTGAATACTGCCTACGAATTTCGAGTACGCGTCTTCGTATGTGTGGGGTTGGGTCGATTGTGGACATCTCGCCTGACTCAATGTCTAAAACGCGTATTTCCTGTAATTTCGGCGATCGAAGTACTTCACCTTCCCCGTCATACATTGCCATAACTACACGACGTCCATCTAAAGAGTGAATCGAAGAACAGAAGCCTGTGTTCATATAAGGATGGCCCATCTGGACCTCCCTTCTGAGGACGCAGTCCAGTCTCGGGCTTAGCAGGGGTACTCGCTGAAGAGACATTTCTTGAAGCTGCCTCTCAATCTTGGCATACTTTTCCTCTTGAATCTGTTGAATCGTTGCGTTGAGCTTCATTTGAGATTTGCGTACCTATACCACAAGCCCCGTTAATACCCGTCAAACATGATTTAACCCATTATCATACTAACCTCTTGGATGTTGCGTGTATGCTCCTCCCTAAGCTCCCTCATGATCTCAACCATCTCCTCATTTTGCTCTCGTAAAGCTTGCGCCAAGTCTGATTGTATGGTTCTGAGTTCTACGCTAAACTTGGCGTTTTGTTCAGCGAGAAGCTCTTGGACCCCTCGCCCCACCGTCGTCTTGTTAAGTGGTTGACAACCGTTGACCATCTCATTCTGAACATTTAAGACAACTCTGGAGTTTTTCTTCACGATATGTTCGATCACTTTAAGAGCTGACTGTTCCGAGTTGTTGTGGCGAAAGATCTCGCTACCCTATTTCAGAGTTAAGCGAATGATTCCCGATCTGTAGTGTGAATCCTGGTTGCATAGGTAGGTACCTTATCTACCATATAGCCCCAATATTCCCTCTTGCTTCTCAGCTGCTTCTCCCTTTCCTCGGCCAAACCTTCGTCAGTACCTAAAATGTCCCACATTGTTGTTACTAGAATAACATTCTTCAAGGCGTTATCACCGCATAAATCTTCGAATAGCTTGACGTTCCTCCTAGCGGACCCTTGCATGCGAGGCTGGTTTATTCTATGTAAGTAAATAATCCCGGATAGCTTGATACCGTTTAGGAAACTGGCTGTCAGCCACGCCGCAAGGGTGCGAAGAATCTCGGAATCGCTCCTGTTTGTGTCGTCGAAACCAGGAGTGTCAACTAGGAAGATACGGAAGGCTGGATAGTTTGGATGCGTGAAGCTATAGGTCTGGACGTCTTCCGTGCCTATGCTTGGGATATCAGAGTTTGTTGGACAGTAGGCAATCATGATCATAAAGGGGTAGACTTACAGGATTCGAGATTATGCCCTATCGCTATATCTCGACCGGTGCAGAGCTTGATGAAAGTGCTCTTTCCGCATCCAGTCGTGCCCATCAAAGCAATGACTAGATCATCTTGTCTGTGACAGTCAGGTAAAAGCTCTTCTGTGATACGACTTTATCATTTAACAAAACATACTGGGGCACTTCGCCATTGGTAAATATCGCAGCCGCGCTTGGCACCATGTTGACGAACAGATCTACTTCTACGTCAACACCTATGATTTTGTGGTTGGAATCCACTGAAACAAAGAGTTGTTGTAGCAGCTCTTCTTAATCAAATGGTAAGCTGATAGATGACACGAAAGTTTTCCTAAACGATCGAAGATGTCTATTACCCGTTTATTTCAAGTCGAAAAAGATTAAAACCCTCACCATCGACGCCAGATCAGGCTACAATGCCGTCGCGTACTATTGGTTCGCTCTGCGAGAGCGGGGTTATTGATGGTACGTATTGGAAGTCCTTCACTTCACAGCCTTTTTGGCCCGTTTCTAGATTGTTCCAACGTCCTCCTTCGCATCATAATTCAAACTCCGTTAGCAAGCAGCACTGAAGACCCTGGAAATGAGAGGCATCGAAGAAGAAGTCACGAGCTTCTTAACATTCTTAGGGGCTCAACGTCCAAGGTACGTATATCCCAGAGCCTTGTAAGCTTGGTGTAACCATGAGGCAATTCACTAACTTGATGGCCTCAAGGCCGGGTTCGGTTTTCATATTAGTGATGGGTAAGATACACGGCGCCTTGGCTCCGGATTTCAAGCTCATAGTCTCAAGGATTGACTGGTTCCGGAAAGACCTCTTTTATAGCGGATAGCATAGAGAGACAGGACGCGAAGGTCGGCCATGAATTAGAATCCTGTACGTCGGTGCTAGGGGAACCACGAATGTGCATAGTTTGACCTTTATGAAGGCACAAATTCTATGGCCGTATTCCAAGCCAGGTTGGAGGAACGTGACGTCTATCTAATTGACACTCCAGGCTTCGATGTAAGTATGACTGACACCAATCTTCGATGTCGAATGCACTCGAGTACAATAACATACTCTAATTAGAGGAAAGGATACAAAATGGGAGAACATGGAGATTCTCACGGCCATAGCGCATTATTTTTCCGTTTCATACGCTAACAACGTTTTTATAAATGGGATTATCTACGTGCACCGTATTTCCGATAACAAACTCGGCGGTGCTGCCAGGACTAACCTGGAGATGTTGAAGGGCCTTTGCGGTCGCGATGCTTTCCCCAACGTCTCCGTGATTACGACCATGTGGTCACCAGATGGCCAGGAGCGTTCAAAACAGGAATACAGAGAACAACAGCTAAAAGATATATATTTGGCCGATATGGTTAAGGAAGGTACACAGATCGTTAGACATGATTGGTTCGGGACTATGTTTGATAGACGAGCATCCGCAAAGGCGATCTTTCAACGATTCTTCTATATGTGGAAGGACGATCAGGCCACTCTGCAAATTCAACATGAGATGATCAATCGGCAGGTAAGTCTCGGAAGCACTACAGCTGGAAGAGTGCTTCAACTCCAGATGTTAGAAGAGAGCAAACTACTGGAGAAACAACTCGAAAATATTTCTGAAAGTAGAGCCTCTGACGTACAGGTCTCAAACGAGTCTCGGCGAGGAGATGAAATACTCGGAGATAAGGGATCTGAAGTACGTCTGATGCTGCAGGAACACCACAAAGCGCTAGAATATATGCGGCTATCGATTCTAGAAATCCATAGAAGACAGCAGGAGCGCTTCATGGCGCAGTTACGGAAAATAGAGGATGGATGGAAAGATGCTTTGAGTGCAAAAAAAGAAGATTATCGGCTATTGGAACAAGAATACCAACGCCACCAATCATTACGTCGAGAGGAAACCATTGGAGAAAGAGAAGCTGCCTTGTATATATGCCAAGATCTTATAAAAATGAGGACTTTGCTAAATGGGATACTTAGGGAAAAGCCCATTCGAGCCGAAAACGAGCGACATGAGCTCCTATCGCAACTACAAGAGGAAAGTCAGATTCAACAGCTCGCCCTTACCCATGCCCTGGAGCGTAACGACGACCTAACGAAGAAATTAGAGGATGCCAAAATCGCCTTAGACAAAAAGAAGTTGGAAACGAACTCGAAGTTAGAAATTGCGGAGCGAGCCAAGCAGGTATGGAATAGTCCCTTATCACAAGCACTCGTTACAGGTGGGCTTGGAATTGGTAAGTTTCTTGTCTAACAGCCTCAGATTCATGTGTGCTAACGACCGGAAGTGGGCTCCGCTATCACTACTGGTAAGGATTTCCTACAATCTACTATGAAATTGCTGACTGTAGTTGAGGTCTACTGTGCACCATCCAATGATTGTGGCGTTGTCGACGATTAGAGCCAGGCTAAGAACAATAGAAAATGGAGGGACTGGGCAAATGGTATGGAAATGGCCTCCAACTTAACGAATCATACAAGATCTGCTTCTCCGATGCTATATATGAGCATAAGAATAAGAGTGTATACGCCGTCTCCTTTGTCATTTCGCAATACTTATAAAATAAAGAGCTTTCCCAATTATGAGCCTGTCGCAATCGAGTGTATTGATGGCATATAGATAGAAAGCAAGGCTAGTAGGATAAGCCTTCATTTCAACACTGCTGTAAGTACAGACATTACTAGAATGGTACTTCTCATAACCTTGCCTGCCCATTAACCACGACTCGATCGGCGGCCTCCGCAGCCAGTGCTTCCGCAAACGCCGCCGTGACATCATGTTCATGAATCCAACTCGGATCAACGCGGCTCTTTATCCGAGCTCTCAATTGCTCGTCCGTCTCCGGCTCCCTATCCTGTCCATACCGCGCTAGCTTCTTGATATTGTTCTCATGGACGACGCTCATCACACGATCAGTGTGTGGCTTGCGAGTCCTCTCATAGATACGCAGCGCCTTTAGTATCTCCGCATCAGTGGGCTTCCTAGTCGCGTCCTCGGGGGAAACGTGCAAGATTGACGCAGCGAACGCCCACGCATCGTCAAGAGCGAGACTCCCGCCCGCGGCGAATGCGCCACCGTGGGCATGGGCAGCATCACCGGCAAGAGTAACTTTTCCATTACCCAGAACCCAAGTCTCTAGCGGGTGGGCCGCTGCATTCGGATAAATCCTGGTATAAGGTACGGCGTCGATGATCTGGCGCACAAGTGGCGACCAGTCCTTATAGAAGTCTCTTAGGACGTTCACGTCGCCGTCCGAGTTCCACGTTGAATCCTTGTAAAGAGCGTCGGGGGCATTAGGATCGGCCTGGTAGGACCCCACAACAGTGAACAGATCCCTCCCGAGTTTCGAGACGAATAATGTCCGGTCCGGACCCCAGAAGTGGTTTGCTTCGTCCGGCAAATCCTTAATGTGAGCGACGTGAGATATGGGGAAGACGGACCGAAACGCTACCCATCCGGTCCAGGCCGTGCTCGAAGTGGGGACGAAAAAGGTCCTGACGGCTGAGTGGATTCCATCTGCGCCGAGAATAATATCAGCGGTAGCGGTGCTGCCGTCGGTAAATTTGATGATCAGTTTCTTGGTACTCTTGTCAACATCAACAGATTCAAATGATTTGGACAGGTGAATCCTAGACGGATCAACGTTCTTAGCGAGCGCCTCCTGAAGATGCGCCCGGTAGAAGCGAGATGTCAAGTGGCGATACTCGACTTCGCCAGCATGAGAATCAGTCGAGACTATCTCATTCGTTTTCCAGTGCCTGTATGCCGCGTCAACCTGGAAACTCCATATATAAGGGGGTAAGCGCACTTACCGATAGATCATAGGATGCTTCGACTTGTTACGAAAGGCAATTTCGTCGTCCAAGGCATTCTTAACACCAAGTCTCTCTAAAGTTCTCATCCCATTGGGCCCAAGAGCAATAGAGGCGCCTATTTCCTTGAGCTCTGCAGCTTTTTCGTATATCTGCACGTCAATAGCGGGGTGGTGCTTAAGCGCGATGGCTGCAGCGAGGCCGGCAATGCCAGCGCCAATAATGGCAATCTGAAGTTTTGAAGTATCAGGCATAGCCCAGGTTTTATTTATACCAAGTAGTAATTTTATTTCTCGCTTTATATCATTTACTCCTTTTTTTTCTTCATGGGGAAGGCAAGAACAAGGTCATATACAATCTTAAGTCGTCGGGGCCGGTTCGGTATGTATGATCGGCCGGACGGGGCCGAGATGGCGCAAGACAGAACTCAAATTGCGAAGTAATATCTTATCAATCAGTTACTTCAACCCCCTCCAAAGATCACGCTATTTCGGGGAAAAGACCGAGAGTGAACCATGCAAAACGGGCCGTAGCTCTCATATAGCGGATCTAAGCTGTCCATATCGGATGGCGTATACTATAAGGAGACGTACACCCGGTATTGAATACCGGCAAGGGGGTGTTCGTCATTAATGTGGGGTTTGACGAGTACTACCTGGTCTAACTCAGAGTTACGCAAGCTGCTCGCGTCTTATATCTGAGCTCAAATTGTCTACCTAGATGTTGTTGACTTCATCCTAATGTGGCGTTCAAGACCAGTCTCTCTCTCATTCTAAACTCACAGAATGGCATCCAAAGCCATTGAACCGGCGTCTTCGACGGAGATTCTTGTCGATGCTCCTAAACTGCCGGACAAGTTCGCCGACGAAAGTTACAAGCTCTTTTCACAAGTCAAGGTTGAGCCGCCCACTGCGGAGGAAGCAGAACGAATTCGTAAAAAGAGCGTTCGATGGATATTATCATTCCTCTGCGTGGGATATCATCTGATGTACGTGGACAAGCAAACGGTAAGGACTCCATATTCCTGTCTTAATGTTATTAGGAACGTTAAAATGATTCTGATTATGTCCCCCTTAGCTCGGAAGTTCATCTATCCTTGGTATTCTTGAAGACGCAAATCTGAATTCAACTCAATATAACTGGTTGGCTTCCATCTTCTATCTTGGGTATCTCGTAGCAGAATGGCCTCAAAACTGGGCCTTGCAACGATTCCCAGTTGCGAAATGGCTGGCTGGTAACCTGATTGTTTGGTGAGTTCATCTTCGGTTCATGTTCAACTAAACGCTAATATGAATAGGGGTTCTATCTTACTACTACACATTCCGTGCAATAGCTTCGCCTCCCTATTTGTCGTTCGCTTCTTCCTTGGTCTAGCAGAGGCATGCATTGTTCCTGCATTCTTGTTAACGCTTTCGATGTTTTTCACCTACGACGAACAAGCGGTCTTGATGCCCATAATGTGGGCTTCGGGCAATTCCAGCCCCATAACTTCCGGTCTACTGTCATACGGGGTGTTGTGGATTGACACTGGCAGTTTTTCGTCTTGGAAATGGTTTATGGGTGAGTTTCTCATAACCATCTTGCGAAACGTCTAACACGGTCATTCTAGTCATCACCGGGGTTTTAACCATCATCTACGGTGTCTTGGTCTGGATCTTTTTCCCCGATAACCCTATCTCCGCGCACTTCTTGACCCTAGAGGAGCGAGCGAAGGCCATTCTCCGCATTGCATCGAACCATTCGGGAATCGAGCAGAAACACTTTAAACGATATCAACTAATTGAGGCGCTCAGGGATCCCAAAACGTGGCTTTTCTTTCTACATGCCTGGTCACAAGAAATGGCCAACGGTTTAACAAACCAGTACTCGCTCATTATCAAATCGTTCGGCTTCACCACGTTACAAACTACTTTGTTAGGCTGCGTCACCGGGCTCACATCCTTGGTTTCCCTAGGCGCCGCGGCTTTCATACTATCAAAGACGCGCAACAGTCGGGCCTGGATCTCCGCCGCCGCATACATCCCGCCTATCATCTCAAGCATACTGCTCATCACTCTTCCTTGGAGCAACCGTTGGGGTCTCCTGGCAGCTATTTGGATCCGATCTACCGGTGGAATTCCCTACAGTGTGGTTATGATTTGGGCAGCTAATTGCTCCGCCGGCCATACGAAGAAGACTGCGGTCATCGCCCTGTATCATGTGGGGTACGGCCTGGGTAACATCCTCTCGCCCCAACTATTCCAGGAACAATATAAGCCGAGATATATCGTGACCTGGTGGGTTATCCTCTGGATCGCATGCGTGTTTCCTACGTTCATTGTCCTATACCTACGATATTACTTGGCGAAGGAGAACAAGAGACGAGATGCGTTGGCTCAGAGTGGGGCCATCAGGGAGATAGGGGTTATCGAGCATATAGACGAGAGTGGCGAGCGACGGGAAGAAGTGGTCGATGCGAGACAATTGGATCTAACTGATAGGGAAAACCTTGCGTTGTGAGTTCCCCAGTACCTAGAGGCTAGCTTGACATATACTAACTCTCATTTAGCCGCTATGTTCTGTGATTTCACGAATTTCCGTCAAGAGTAGAATACGCGTTATTCTCTTTGACTCCTTGTGGGGAAGAAGTTACCTCTTATAGGCACTTATAGGTAGTATAGCGCTGTAAGCTTTTGTTATAGTGAAAGTAAGCTGCATTTGTCCAATTAAATTGCGAGACCTGATTCCATGACTTCGGTAGCTCGAGATATTGCCCGACTTGTTAATTCGGTTATTATTTCTCCGGCTATTAAGCTATTTATAGGATTAACTATTATATATATAAGATAGGTACGTAGGTAAGTATATTGCCATATGTTGTTAAATTAGCAAAAGATGTATTTATTAAAGCTTACGATTAAATTATTAAAAATTAATATAATAAAGGCTTTATACGTTATAATTTACTTTAATTATAACGTATAATATATTATTAATATATATTTAATAAAACAAAAAATAGCGGATAAAAATTTATCCGATTAAATAAAATATTTTTAAATATAATAATAATATTATAAAAATAAAGATTTATATAAATAAAAATTAAAAAAAAGGCTTATACGAAAAGATTTTTTAATATATTTATTATATTTTATTTAAAATTTAATATTAACAAATATAAAGATAAAATCCTTAACTATTAGGCCTTTAATAAACCTATTAATTTAATATATTTTTATTTAAAAGAATATATTAATGTTATTAAATATATTTTAGAAAAAAAATTATAAGATTAAAATTTTTATTAATATTTTTATATAAAAATAATAAATAAAATAATAGCTAAGATTTAATTTTATATCTTTTATAATAGTTATAATAATTTTTTTATCTTTTAAAATTTTTATAAAAAAAGTATTAATATTAGTTTAAAACTTTTTTAACTTATATAATTAAAATATAATATTAAATAATAATATTATATAAAAAAAACGTAAAGAAATCTTAAATTAAGCTAAAAAATTTATTTAAAAACATAATTAATATAATTTTTTTACTTAATATTATAAATATTTTTATTTTTATAAGTTTATATAAACTAAAGTTAAATTATTTATTAAAAAATTTTATATATATTAAATATATAAATAACTATATTTTATTTAAATATAATAATAATATAAAGCTAAATAAAATTATTATATAAAATTTACAATTTTTAAGTTAAATTTTCTTTAATCCTTAAATAATTATATCAAATTAATAAATTTTAAATTTTAAATATAATTTTATATAATATTTTTAATTAAATTTTAATACTTTATTTAAATTTACACCTATATTAATACCTATTTTCGCTTAATTATTTAAATTTATATAAAATATTTAATAACTATAATTATTAATACTTTAAAATAATTCTTTTATATAATATTTATTACTTAAATATATCCTTATTTTATTAAAATAAATTATAATATAAAAATATTATTATAAGCTAAAGCTTAAATTATTTTAACTTATAAAAATTATATTATTATTAACTTTTATAATAGCTAAAATAATTTTTATTACCACTAATAAAAAAATTAATTATTATTTATTTATTTTTAAAGGCTTAATATAAAAAATATTAAAATAAAATTATAATTTTAACATTTTTATAAGGGAGTAATTAATCGTTAAATTATAAGTATAAAATTATTACTCTTATATAAAGCTAATATATTTTAAAGCTTTTAAAATAAACTTATTTATAATAACTTTTTTATTCCTAAAAAATCTAATAATCTTATTATAATATATATAATTTATAAGCTTATAATTTAAAGCAAATTTATAAAATTTATAAATATTTAAAATAACTATTATATTAAAAAATAAAAAGGAAAGCCTTATATATAATTAAGGATTTTATATAATTTATATAATATAAATAAAATCTTTAATTAAGTTATTCTTATTAAAAAAAATTAACATTATATAAAGTTATAAAAATAATATATATTTTTTTAAAAAATATAAAGATTAATAAATTTATTATAACTAAGACTTTTTAATAATATAAGGTATAATTAAAAGTCTTTAATTTTAATAAAAAGTTTTTTATAAAAAAAATTATATTAAATTATATTTAAAGATTTATATTAAGCTTAAAAATCTTATATAAAATTATATTAACTTTAAAAAGGAATTTTATTTTAAGCTAATTAAAGCTTTTATTAATAATATTAAAAAATATATAAGTTTAATTTAAACATTTATATAATAAAAATTAATAATATTAAATTATTTTATTAAACCTTTTTTAATAAAATCATTTTATTTTAATTAATAATAATTTTTTTAAGGATAAATTATTTTTAAAAATAATTAAAAAAAATTTAAAAAATATAAAAAGTTAATAATAATATAATTAATAAATAATATTTATTTTTTATATAAAAAAGGATATTATTTTCTTTAAAAACCCTTTTAAAAAGTCTTATAAATATGGAAAATTAATCTATTTTATATAATAATTTTCTTATTAAAATTTAATTTCTTTTATTATATTTTTTACTTTTATTTTTATTATATTTTTTATTATTTTTATATCTTTTATTATATTTCCTATTATTTTTATATTTTTTATTATATTTCTTATTATTCCTATTATTTACTTTTTATATATTAAGGCCTTTTTATTATATAAAGGGAAAAGTTTATTTTAAATTACTTAAAATTTATTAAAGCTTATTACTTTAAATATTAAGGAATAAAAATAGCCTTTTTATAAGTTATTTATTATAATAAATTATTATATAAAAAAGATTAATTTATAAAATTTCTATTAATAATAATAAGGGATTATTTAAAAGATTTTATTTTAATTTTAATATAAAAACTAGATTTTTATTTTTAATTTTGTTTTATATAAAAGGTTTTAACCTTTTTTTTATAAGGGATATAAAAGCATAACATTATATTAACCTATTTATATTCCTTTAGTTGAAAAAGAGGATTAAATAAATAAAATAAGTTTTAAATTATATAAATAAGCCTATTAAAAAATAGAAGATTAGTTAACCTTTTTTTAAAATATAATTTAATTAATATAACCTTTTAACATTTCCTAAATGCTTATTTAAAGAATAAATTAGTTAAATATAATTATATAAAATATTAAATTTAATTAAGTTTAATTATTTTTAAACAATTATATAAATAAAATAATTAAAATTTAATAATTTTTAAAGGAATATTAGTTTAAATATTATCTTAAAATTATAAGCTTTATATAAATTTATTAAATATAATTAAAATATTAAATATTTTAAATTTAAATTAATTATATTACTTAAATATATATGATAATAATGTTATAAGAAAGGCTTTTAATAAAGCTAATTAAGTGGTAAATATATGTTGTTTTAATTTAAATAAGGCTATAAAAGCCATATTGTTAATTATTTATATAAGATTTACATTTAAATAATAATATATTTTTCTTTAATTAAATAAGTTATTTTATATAAATTATTAATAAGTATAATAGTTATAAGCTTAGTTCTTATTTATATTATAATTTATTATAATTAAAGCATTTAATTAATAGTGTAAAGTAACTTATTTTATTGTTTTTTTAAATTAAATTAAATCTAATAAAGCTTAATCTTTTTAATAGATTTATTTATATATTCTTTAGTTGTTTTAAATGGTTTATTAATTAGTTAAAAGTTTAAAAGTAATAGGGATTAATTTAAATGGTTTATATTATTTTAAATATATATATATTTTTAAAATATTTGGGATTAAATTAATCTTAATATTCTTAATAAGTAATATATTATAATTATTATATTAAAAGCTTTTATAATATAATGATTAAAAATGAAAAAGAATAAATGTAAAAGAAAGGTATATAAGAAGTAGTTTATTACTTAAAAATAGCTTTTTAAAAATATAAGGGAAGTATAGTTTAAAGTTTTTATTATATTTACTTATAAAAAGCTTAAGGTTAAATATAAGGATTAATATAAAAATTATTTGGTATGCTTAATTAAATATATTATTTTATTATTTTAATATATTATTATATGGAATTGAATTATTATTATGGTTTTTATAATATTTTTTATAGTAATAATAATAAAGCTTAAATTATTTTATTTTAATTAAAAATTATTTGTATAAAAAATTATTAAATTATTTAAATAGTGTTTAGCTTTTTTAAAAATAAATATATTTAATATAATATATTTTAAATATAAAAAAATATTAATATAAATATTTAATGGTTTAATAGATTTATAAGTGTGGTATTAATAATGGTAAGAAGTTTATATATATGCTTTTATAATAAATATTTTAAAGATTTAAGGATTTCTTAAGTTATAATAATTCCTTTATATAATAAAAAAGTATTTAAATCCTTTTTAAGTTAATTAATAATTAGTAAAGTTAATTAAAACTAAGACTTTAAGGTTATTATTATTTATTTTAAATTAATATAATAAGTGGTTTAAGATTTTTATTTAAGATAAGGAAAATTAAAATTTGTTTAAATATTTTATTAAAAGGTTTAATTTCTTTATTTTAAAGTAAAGCTTTAATAAATATTATTGTTTATATTTAATTAATTTTAATGGTATTTATTTATAGGCTTTAAGTAAATATAAAAGGCTTAAGTATATTATATAAGGGATAAAAAATAAGTAGCTTTAAAATCTTTTAAGTAAAGAAATAATTAAAATAATTAAAACTTAATATTAAATATTTAAATAAAGGTAGCTTAAGGCTAAGCTAAAAGTAAAATATAAGGAATAAAAATGGCTTAGTAATATAATTGTTTAAGAGTTAATTAATTAAAGGTTTAATTAATTATTTTTTTTCTTAAGGATTTAAATGTTATTAAAATATATTAGCTTAAAGCTTATAATATTCTTAAGTATTTTTAACTTTAAATAATTTAATTATTTAGTGATAATTAAATAATGGTTAATAAGTAATTTGCTTATTTTTAAATGTAAGCTTTAAATGGCAATTTTTTTAAAAAGCCTTATTATTAATAAATTAATTATTATAACGTTATTTTAATCTTTTATATATAATTAATAGCTTTCTTTTATATATATATATATTTAAATTAAATATATAAATCTTAAGGAATAAGTCATTAGCTATTATAGCTATTCCTTTAATAAGCCTTTTAATAAGCTTTAAAAGCATTTTTTTAACCTAAAAGGTATATTATAAAAAAGGCTTTTAATAAAGTTAATTAAATAGTAAATATATGTTACTTTAATTTAAATAAAGCTATAAAAGTTATACCGTTAATTGCTTATATAAGATTTATATTTAAATAATAATACATTTTTTTAACTAAATAAGCTACTTTATATAAACTGTTAATAAGTATAATAAATAATAATAATATATTTATTTATATAACTTAATTTTTTATTTCTTTTAATTAACTTATTTAATTTATATAATAAACTTTTTATAATATTTAAAATAAATTACTTTAAATTATTTAACCTATTTTAAATTATAGGTTAAATAATTATATAAGAAAAAGTAAATATTTAAAATAATTAATTATTAATTTAATATTTATTAATAATTATTATTTATATTAATATAAATTCCTTTAATATAAAATATTAAGAAAAGTTTATATAAAAAAAAGATTAAAAAAAGTTAAATTTAAAAAGATTATTATTATTAATAATAATAATAAT
The DNA here is from genome assembly GCA_002120305.1 of Hypoxylon sp. CO27-5. NCBI lineage: Eukaryota > Fungi > Ascomycota > Sordariomycetes > Xylariales > Hypoxylaceae > Hypoxylon > Hypoxylon sp. CO27-5. The sequence goes on along the minus strand of KZ112788.1, from coordinate 427 downwards.
AATAAACTAAGCAAATTTATAAAAAAAATATTTAAAATTATTAAATAAATATTTTATTTTTATATATATATAAATAGGCTTATTATTTTCGTAAAACTAAAGGTAAATAACTTTTTAAATATATATTAATATAATAAAAAGCTTTTCGTATAAAAATATGAAAATATTAAAGTAAATAAAAAGAAAAGGAGGAAAAAAAACATATTAAAAAAATAAGAAAATTATTAAAAAACATTTATTAGCTTAAATACTTATTAATTAAAATATTAAATAAAATTTATATAATAATATTTATTTACTTATATAAATATATTATTATATAAAAGTTATATTATTATAATTAAAAATAATAAATATATATAATAATTATAATAAATTTATATAATAATTATATATTAAATAATTAAAAAAATATATTTATATAAAA
>KZ112787.1:0-19302 GCA_002120305.1 Hypoxylon sp. CO27-5 | reverse complement strand
ATATTATATATATTATAAATAACTTATATTTTTAAAAGATTTTACTTATATATTTAAAGTTATTAATAATAATAAAATATATCGGTAATGCATGCATTTTAAATGTGCCGACAACCGAAACCGAACGTTTTATAATAGCTTATTTTAGTTATGTTGCTCGCTATTACTTCGATGTAAGCGATATCCATGGACGGGAAACTTTATACAATTGCATGTTCTCTGACATGTTAAACACAACAAGATGGTTGGGACATAATTTCTTTCCGCGCTTCTCCACGTTTTGTCTCGTTTGAATTATGTCGGTTTTATGTAGGTTTCTAAAGGTGAGTTGGCTGGTTGGTAAGCTGGCAAGCCTTTTGCCGCAGCCGGAAACGAACCACTGGGGTAATAAAAAGCATGAGCCTCAAACTTTTCCAGATGTTCCTCGGCGTTGTCTTGAAATAATGGATATAGCGCTGGGCTGAGTCGTTATATATGATTATAGGTTTGATTATTGACTATTAACAGACAATAATCTCGGGAAACCACTTCGTAAAAATTTCCCAATATCGACTGCCGCACAACCTACAGGGCTGCCCTAGTAATCGTGCATCATGTTAGCACGCGGTCGTTATCAACGCGAGCCCGAAGCTTTGGCTCTATCGATTGTACAAAGTTGAGAAATCGCCTTGGCTGCAGCTCTCGGCACATTCTCCACTGTCGCCTTGGAGGCGATCAATCAGGACCGGTTCCGCGAGGTTGGCAGCGTAGTCTTTATAGACCTGCAGGACGCATTGTCGATCTACAGCTTGGAGTTCATGGAGTTTCTTATACTAAGTGTTCAATTGATGGCACCAAACTTACGCGTTCTCCTATAGGTTACTTACCTTCAAACCAGGTGTCTAGGTACATATGTACCCTGGGTAGATAGAGCTCGGATAAAAAAGAGTGTAAAGTGATTCCGAGCAAGCAGAGAGATGGCTGGATTCGACGCGTCTAATACAGCGTTCAAATCACGCTCGGTTAGAGTTGGTTTTTACCAGCCACCAACAGCCTCATGTGCCAAGTCGCCGTCTATGTATGTATGTAATTAGGGAACCGAGAATCTCAGACACGTACCTACATAAAGTCTTCAGCCTCGAGGAACGCCAAAGCTAAGTAGATGCAAGCGAAAACTAATATTTCTGAGGCTACGTATACACATTTCCTTATAGCAGAAACAAATAGATAAGTGCCTTAGGTAGGTAGGTACATAGATAATGAGGTATCGGGGAAACATGAAGTCTCCGATCTGTAGGTTTTAGCCACTGTGGATGGAGTTGCCGCAGGGGGTGCAGGTAACTAAAAGAAAGCCTGGCGGGACGGCGAAAACAAGGAGTCCCGGAAGCCGAGCTTTTTCTCCCCGTCCTCTCCACCCCAGCCTAGCTTCTCCTCTTTCAACCCCCCTTCATCGGGGCAGATCTCTCTCCCTACTTTGAATTTTGACCGTAGGGAAGCTGACTATCTAGGTACTCACCTTGCTTCTACCGGTAGTTGTTTGCGTACCTAGACAGCCATTTAAGAAAACAACATCAGTTTCCTTTTACTAGTAACTAGTTGGTTTAGAAACCGCATCTGCTCCCGCATGTTTCAAAGATGGGATGTCTATCCGCTGCATGCTACTCAATCCAGCATTAGGGCTTTCGATTTTTCTTTGCTAACAAGCCGAGACAAGATCACAAAATCAAGATTCGTACACTGATTGCACAGTCTTACAAAGAGGCTAACATACATATGTAGGTGACGACCCGCACTATTGGACGATCTGCAAGATCAAATGCCACTACGGTGTCGATCTCCCGGAGCCTCAAGGACGAAGGGGGAAAAAAGGAACACATACCTTAGGTACCTTATCTGCCCTGCCTACGAACTTCTAACCTGTAGTATCTAAGCAGATCCTAGGTTGCAGGTATTCAAGATCGTGACGTCGATATCCATCGTGTCTCGGCGCTTCGTCAACCACAAAAAGTACCATACGTATGCTGGGCTACTCACTAGCTTGAAAATAGCAGCACGACTCAGCCGCAACGTAACCACAGATTGTGAGATTTGAGATCCGTACCCGCCACAGGCTGTTGGCAAATATGAGGCGGCACAACTTATAGCCACTCTATTCAGCGCCGGCACGGTGCTGAGTACACCCATCTGCAGTGTTGAGCTTGGCCATGCAGGTAGAATCGAAGCGCAAGCGCGTTTCCGACGAGTCGACGGCACTCCCTACGCGTCTCCCTGCTCATTTTGATCCGTCACTTGAGAGGGATTAGTAAAGCTCCATGAAAGGCCCGAGTTCCCTCGTGGTGGTTGGAATGGTTGTACCCGATACATTCTTTCCCGCTATACGGATGAGATCCCTCTCCCCCGCCCTGCTGTTTGTTCTCCCCAATCCCAGCCAGCTTGGATCCTGGATGTTGCCTCCTCGAGTGATATCAATTTCTCCATTTCTCCATGTAACACCCGGTAAGGTAAGATGCAAGATACAAAATGCATAACATAAATTGATTTATCTCTTTACGATCCCACCACCAACATACGGATGTGGGACTATCATATCTGACAACAGCTCTCGATTCCACCGTTTGCTCTGCTGCAAAGTTGTTGTTTTTTGGCTGTGCCTAGTTGCATTCCGGCCCCCTAGTCCATAACGTAGCGTACCGTGCAATCGGGACAGCATGAATAAGATCTAAATGCAAAACGGATCTCACACAGAAGGTATTTGAAGTCTCCCTTACTGTTATGCATTCTGCACAACCCTTTCCTTTCTCTACTAGGCACATTAAGACTTAGACGCGAATCAGGGAGCTATACGCAAATCTTTGATAAATACGGTTATCCCTATCGGCCATAACAGTTCATGCTTGATTCACTTTCTGATCCTAGCTTCCCCCGCTTGTTTCTTTCTTCATTGTGTTATTTACTGATCCTACCCTCGATGAACTAGATCTGCAAACTACTGTTCCGTTCTCTCGGTGTATACTGTCTTGGTGGGACACCATTTTTTCGTCAAGGAGCCCTATAAACAGTGCATATCCGTCATAGGGACCCAAAGTTTGATTTCGATCTTGATCGATCTTGTAGACTCATCGGCAACATGGAGCTCGCCAACCACCCATATCAAGAAGGAGTTGTCGTGGATGCAGGGGGATGCCCGGCAGACGTCATCGTACCGGCACCGCCAAGGAAGTCGAGCCTCACGAACAACTTTTCGTACCCAAGATCAGATGAATATCTACGTCGCCATGAGTCAAGTGTTAGTCGATCATCACTGACGTCAAATGGCTCACTGCCGGGGATGACAGACTCGTCTGATTCAGAGACGTCATTCGAAGAGGATAGCAATTATAATACATCGGCTAGCGAACTATGGGATAGCTTTTGGCCAGACAGCTCAGCTGCTCCTGGGGAGCACCCGGTGCTCCTACGAGCATCTCAGATCCCGCATTATCTTACTAAAAGTTTCTCGGAACGCGAACCCCAGGAGACGGATGATACAATCACGATACCAAAGTTAGATCAAGATCCTGAAACGACATCGAAATCGTCATATGAGATTCCGGTGCCCCAACTGTCACCCTCGCGTCCCGCAACCCGGAACGGCTCACCCACCTACTCCGTCTATCCCAAGGTAGAGCCCAACCTATTGCGAATCCCCCTTCCTCCGCGGACATCATCATTGAATACCGTACCACCTTCGCCACCCCGGCGGCAAGCGCTCAAGTCAGCCACCTCAACCGTAAACCTGAAATCCAGCAAGCCGTCTTATGTTCCACGACCACATGATGCTATCCCTGCAATTTCGAGATTGCCTGCGCCGTCAACGTCGGCTAGCTCGGTCCCAGTTTCACCCGCCTATCCTCCGCCTCCTCCGCCACAAACCCTCCGTCCAGCAGCGTCAGCCTTTAACTTACGCAATAGGAACAACTCACTGAGCCAAGCATTGCATAACGCTACACCACCTTTGTCACCGCTTAGCCGAGCCGCCCCAATTTTTGAGTCTCAGCGACCTTCGCAACCACAGGCCGAGCGCTATATTTCCGTATTTGAGGTTGACTCAGATGCGGAGTCTTATATGGAGAGCAACAGTTTCACGAGGCGCATAGCCCGCGGATTCCACAAGAAGAGCGCAAGCGAGAAGCGCGGCGCTAGTGGGCGACGCGCGAGCGACGGCTCCGACGCTCGAGGCTCAGAGAAGGTGAAAAGCAAGGAGGCTCCGAGCCGCAAGCGTGGTGGCAGCTTGGGCCGGATCCTTGGGCTCAGAAGCCGCTAAGCAACGACGAGCCTCCACGGTTGAGGCTAATAACACCTTCACATTCACTCATCATCTCTTTCTTCTCCTTTTTGTCAATCTTTACGTCATTTACTAGTTACTATCCGGAGCAGTCCGCCTGCATTTCGAATACGTTGTATGAGCTATCTACGCTACATTTTCTTATGTTTCAACTGCATTTTCTGGCTGGCACAGCTGACACGAGGAGCTCACGACGCGAGCAATGGGTGACGAGAAAAAGCTGTATACGAGTGCCTATGACTGGCACACAAAAAGGAGTACGATACTGGCGGCTATGATTCGATATGCTAAATATGTATTTAGAACATACAACTCGCTCGGGCGAGAAGGGGGGGGGGGGAAGAAAAAAAGGCCAAAAAGGCCACAAGGGGTTGCGAGACCCCGTCTGTCACAGTAACAACTTCTCTACGATGATGAACCACGATCACGATTGTAACGGCGGTGGGAATGGGGGGTATGACGGAAACCATTCTACGACACAATCGATCGGTTCAATCCTGTTATGTTTATCTGTTTACATTACCTTCTCACGATCAATGGAGCTTGAGGCCTCTTGTTTATTTACTTTCGCTTCTTCTTCTTATTATTATTATTGTGTGTACAATAATATGTACTATCAAAATAACCGAGACACGCGAGCTAGCTATATACAGAAAGCTAGTTGCATTACCGCGGTGTTATATTATAAACAAACAATACATATTTTCAATTATGCTATATGCCATCACCATCACCGCCTTGCTTGGACTAGCAGGCGATTATGCATCTGACTAGCCTATCCGTAGCACATGAACCACAGATGATCCAGATATATCACCAGTAGGCTGTGCATCGCTCGTCCCATAAGTCTACCTAATGGAACCGGGATTGGAGACCAAACAATGTGCACAGCGAAACTAGTGGGCAAGAATATGCGGCTCTGTCTCTGACTAACCGACTAGTTCGTACCCCAAATATTCACACCTACGTACCCGTACATCTGGGAGAGCACATAGCTAGCTTCTCCCCACACCATTTCATTTTTATTAGCCCTCCATATAAGAGCTAGCGACCTAGCTGGATGCCCCGTTTAGGTGGTAGGCAGACAGGTTACCTCAGACAGTGAGAACTTGGAATTTGGAGTCCGAGTACAGAATATGGGGATATTGAATCTAGCATCGCTCACGATCGGTCGATCGATCAGACAAACAGACAGACAGACAGACAGACATACTATGGACTTTTGGTTTGGAATTCGCCAGCGTTAGATTGGCCGAGTTTGGATTCCTCCCTTTCGCATAGACCTTCTCCAACTTTCTCCCTACATTTGTAGTAGAGGTAGTAGTAGTAGTCTACCTTAGTAGGGAGGTAAGTCTAATATGTTGGAGTAGGTATCTGGGTTAGCTTGTGTATCTATCTATCTATCAACGCCGCTAGCTACCTCCTACCTACATGTTTTTTAACCTAGGTCCTCAAACCGCTGACTAGGTACCTAGTCAGGATGATCAGAAGATACCTGTGTATTTATAGAGTAGGGCTACTAGGAAGACCTCTCGACACCCCCTCCTTTCCCTCTTGCTGGGTTCGATCTAAGAACCACCTTACTTGGCCACCTTGACTATTATAGTGTTCCTGTCATCCATGAGCAGCTGAACTTTTAAGTCTATGGACCGAATGTCGCATCTAGAGTTTAGCAACACCGTGCTAGACGACGATCTGGTTGCGTACCTAATTCAGTCGGAGGAAAGAATTGAACTGCAAGCGCTATTACAATTCTGTTTTAATTTATCCCAAGTGTTACTTCGGAGCGTCTTCAACTTGTCTACGTCCCACGACATCCTCTAGTCTTTTGGAGTACAACTCGAAGAAAGTTTACAACAAACTTATCACTTATCACATCACCAGACCAAGAAAACCATTAAAAGAAGCAGCATTGAGCATCTAAATGTTCCCCAAACCAAAAAAAGAAACAAAAAAAACTCTCCCAACTTCAATTCTCTAGTCGCCTATGCAATCTCTATAAAAAGGTATCGCTCAAAAATGATGACGATGAGGTATCAATCAATCTCTCGTAGAATCATAAATGCTCAAACTCTTCAACGCTGTTTGAATCTCGTAACTTTCGTTGCAGTCTGTTGCTTGCAGCTGGACAAACCCCCCCCCCCTCTTTCCTTTGCACGCGCCCCAAGTGATACATCCATATTAACCAAAGCCAGAACCGTGACCGTAATCCATTACCATGACCCCATAAAACATTATCCATAACACCGTGATGTCCGTGATTCCGTTATATCGTATCGTACATGTAGCTCGTCAATCTGAGATCGCTTGTCGCTAGACAAGAATGAATATCGTAAAAATATACAAAGAATTAAATATCAATATGCAAATGCAATCGTAAATGCGAAGTCCAGTCTAACGGCCAAATAGCGAGCCGCTGTCGTGAGGCAAGGGTGCAGAAATGAGCTGGCCCCTCGCCCTCCTGTCATAAGCGCGCAGCTTCTTAGGGTTGACGGTGAACTTGCTCAGCCGCTTGATGCCGAGGCGCTCGTCGTTATTCCGTCCGGTGCTTAAGATCCATCGGCCCTGTCTATGCCAGTCCTTGCCGAGATCAAGACGTCCTTGGATATCTTTCGGCTCGATCATCAAGTGGATGTCGTTGAACGCCTCGTCTGTACGCAGCTGCTCGTCCCAGCAGAGACTGAAGATCTCGGCTAGACAGGTAACGGCGTGGGGCAAGCGGAATTGCTTCCTGTTGGGAATCAAACAGATGAGCCCAAAGACGTATAGGAACAGAAGGGCCAGGATGATGGCGAAGGCTGGCACGTTTGGAAACATGCGAACGATTCCGTTCGGCGGAGTCAGAGCCATGAATAATCCACCAGCCAGGACTGGAATCAGAGCAAATAATACAGCCAGAAGCGAGACGAAAGCCACGCGCCAATGCTTATTTCTTAGGGCTTTGAAGGTCGATTCGATGGGAAGGCAAGTGGAATAATCCACAAGGAGCGACGTTTCCGCTCGCGAGCCTTCCGGACGCTGAAGTTCACCCCAGGGAGTTAGGATGCGCAACGTCATATCCAGTGGTTGAAATAGGAGGAACAGGACAAGGCCGAGCAGCGAAGGGAGAAAAGAGTAGAGGAAATCGGCAGCCGAGAATGCACCTGCAACAGGCGCAGCGCTGAGTCGAGGCAGAAAACCGTTGCGAATATCTGTCGAAGGGGCAAACGACACAACAATCAGGGCGAGCAGGAGGATGGCGGCTGCTACAGCTAAGAAAGTGATCTGGCTGTCCCGGAAGCACCACGGAAGGTACTGGTAACGGGTGTGGGGGCTACCGAGTGGTTCAGCGGTTTCGGGGAATCCTTCTTGCTGTCTCCTGAACCATGCTGGATTATCCAGCTTCTCGTTTGCGAGATCCTCTTCGCCAGTGGACACTCCAATGCCATACCAAGTCCCGATTTCTGGTGCTTCAGGTGAGAACCAAAATCCGAGCCTGTCAGCATTTCCGTCAAGTCTTTGCTTCATGCTTTCCCGTGTCGCTGCTGTCTCAAGCCCGCGATATTGTGCTATCGAGTTGCTCTGCGAAACGAGGAAAATAATATCTCCAAGGGTTCGAATACCCCATTTCTGCATCATGCCGGTTCTCCGTCGATGCCAGAACACTACCATCACAACCAGGGCCAGAAGGAACGAAACGTAAAGCGCAACCAATGTCCACGCCACACCCTGTACCGTCGCCCAAGTCCAAGTCCCGTCTACAAAGATGACAGTGAAGAGACTGCTCTGCAGAGGGATAGTGAAATTCAAAAGCCAAACATTGAGTACGGGTATCCATATGTTCCAGCTTCCACTAAGCTGCGGCCAGAGAAACGATTTAGGGTATAAAGGCAAAAACGGTGCGTCTCGTCGCTCGTTACGGTCATCTGAAGCCATGGCCGAAAATGGCAGAACCCAATACGCCGCGGTAATAACACATTGCGCATATATTAATATGATCATTGCCAGGAGCTGTGGAAGCATGCGGAAAACAAAATATTGGCCACCGTATATCGTACCAGAAAACGGTGTTAAACCGTTGTTGTTCATGGAATAGACGGCAGAGAATGCCAGTGCCGCAATCATTAATATGCACAGCGTCGTTAGAAGCAACAACGACTGTGACCGTAGAACCCAGGGTTTCCGTGTCAGGGGCGCCGAGTAGGCTAGGCCGCCTCGGAAATTATGGAGACCCATCTCCGGATCTGCAACCAGATCTGACCGCGGTTGCCAATGATCCATGTTCCTAGGTAACTTGATGGATTTCGGAGTCGACGGTCGTTCATGGCGTCGATCACTATCGGGCTGCGGGTTAATATCAGGAGGGATGCCCGCAGGTATGGCGGCGGCGGCGCGAGCCCGAATCTCGTCCCAAAGATCATCTTCGGGTAGCTCTTGTCGCTCTCGACGCTGTTGCCGGAATTTCTGTAGCTCATCCTCCGCTGTGGGAGACGGAAATGCCGGGATGGGACTGGGACCGGGAGATGGGACAGACCAGTGTCGAGGAACGTTTTCACTTCTGAGTACCTCGGGGGGTAGGTGTACCGAGACTGGTCTGTAGGGACTCGGGACTGTGGTGGGCGTGAAGTGAAATGCCGGCTGGTACGAATCATCGCTACCAGATGAGAGGTAGCCTGTTATTCTTCGACCGTCATCGCGTTCCCGAGTCAGGGCGTCTAGAGCATATCGAATGTAAGGGCCATCATCAACCCCAGGAGTAACGACGCCTGCAGCCCTCGTTAAATCGTCTTTAAAATCCCCAAACGTGGGATCTCTCTGTAAAGCCATGGGCGGAAACTGCGGGGGATCGTAATGCATCCCGGGAGTTGACATTAGCGAGCGACCCGCATCCTCCGTTATTGCAGTTTGGTGACCGAAGAGTCGCTCTGGGCCGTAGATTTCAGATTCGGAGGGGATTGACGGAGGCGTGGGAGCTGGGGGAGGTGTTGGCGCATAGGGCACAACAGTCTGCTGGGAAGAGGGAGACGGATCTTGATTGAGGTTTAAATTGGGTTCAAGTCGCTGATTCGGATCGTGAACGATTGTAACCTGTGACGCCGTTGTTGGCGGAGCAAAGGTAGAATCGGATATGTTAGGTCTATACGGCGGGTTTTGCCCTACGAAAGAATTGTGAGCTAAAGATTAAAGCATGAAGATTAGGTTAGAGTTGGCGTACGGTTTTGTTCGACGTAGTCAAATACGAAATTCTGAGAGTTCATCCTTCGTCTCGACCTTCCTCTTGATAATTGTTCGTGCTAAAAGGAGCCGGCCACAATCCGCTTGGATAAGTTGACCAATTACTTCTTGGTAGCACGAGATGGTGTTTTCTCTTGCAGACATAGACGGGAAGGTTGCATAAGGAGACAGTCAAGCGAAGAAATATGGTTGGAGGCTGGTTATCGTTGCTGCATAATGCGAGGCTGGTTGCGTGAGGTTGGGCTGCCCAACCACCGCAATAGACGACTGGAGAATCCCATCACCAGAGTTTTGAAACCATGGTTCTGTCAAGCTATACAAGGACCGACTCGGTCGAATTAGATACTCACCTCAATTTCATATCATTCCATATTTTCCCAAGGACAGTCGAAATATCCGACACCGTATAATCATTCGTACAACTTGCGATGCTTCTTTTCCTCAATTGTACTAAAAAAGGGACTCGGAGCCCAATGATGTGAGGGGCCGCGGGGGACAACGAAGCAAAAGTGGAGACTGCAAAAAGGAGCTTGGGCCATCCATCTCTCTTTTAAGCTTGTGTGGAGTCGTTTCATACCTATGTATTCTGGTCTGATTACATAACCCATAAGCACTCTATCCGGGTCACCGCTCTGACCGCTCAAAGTCTCAATCTTCAACCATTGAAATAAATAGATTCATGCAGGCCTGAGGGGACACCCAAACTTACGACGACAGCACCATCCCTTTTACATAGTAATACGAAGCTCTCCGAATATTGACATCTAGATGCATCCGCGGCATAAAACTCGACTCAACTGCACTCCTTCGCGAAGGCATAGATCCTGCGTCTCTTCTCTCACATGTCTTACTCTATCTGTGTAGATAGTAGCAAGAGAAAAGGGAAAATACTTAATAGAATAGATTTTTATTATGAGTATCTCAGGTCCTTATAAATGATAGCTATCTCAATATAATAGGTTGACGGAAACTCTACAAGTCATGTGCACTATCGCAAATACGTCGAATGAACTTCGTGTCCCGGCCGGGTTGGACTTCAACTTCAACATATAAGTTCATCGCATCAACTACCGAGGACTCAGATACCCCTACACCGAATGTCAATCATATTTGGGCTGGATTATGTCCATATAAATAGGAGACTTGACCTTAATGGCGATCCTAAGTGCGCGGAAGGGCTATTTATTCTCCCTCAAGGTAGGTTATATAACTAGGGAGCTCAGCGTTGACTTCCGCGATAGGAGCCTCTATTCAATCTCTTAAAAATCTGGTCAAAATTCTTGATCCACCTCATGAAACATGAGTCTATGCAGAGAAATCTTGCAATTTCGTGGATAGAAATTGCGGTTCGATAACATCGAGATTAGGTGCCTCCTTTCAGCATATTATATCCGACTTACCGCTCGAAGCAATCTCTCAGCAATAATCGAAAGAATGTTTATTCGGACTGTCGTCTTGTGCCAAGCACGTATTGGACACAGCGGCACGTGCTGGGAGATTATAAGTGTTCTGTATGAGATCTTGATCTTCGCGGCGGTGGAATGTATTTGCACGAGAAATCGAGCGTTTAGGGCAGGATGCGAGCCGTGTGGCCCTTCTTCGAATGCCATTTGAGACATAGTAGTCTCCTAGGGATAACACAATAGGGCGACATGCTGAATACTCTGGGTGTCTCAGAAGGGGTCTCTGCAACGGAATCTGAATTTATCGCGAAATGTATGGTATTTACTTGCTCCAAGGTTTGTTTGGGTCGACACGCTTACAGGGCGGCGTGTTCCCGGGGAAGACACAGGCGAGGTCTAATTTCTTCTCAAATTCTCCAGTTTGATATAATAAACAAGCATGTATAAATCAACTCGTTAATCCCATCATTTCAGGACCAACTCAAGCCCACTACACTAGAGCAGTAGGCAGGAGCAGCAGAGTAGCGAGGGAACACCTCGATACATATACGGCAACTAAGGGACTAGTTGGATTAGTCAAGATTGTTGGATTAGGCCAAGCAAGATGTTGAACAAGCTTGTGCTCGCGGCTCTAATGCCGGCCGTCCTGGCCAAGCCCATCGTGTAAGTTCTCTTTACGTATTCGTGTTCGTCATCTAACAAGACTAGGCAACGAAGCCAAGCGGCTACGATGCATGATGCTCATAACGGGCGCTCAGTTCATGTGGCCGATGCCTCCGATTCAAACGACGCAGCTGCTGAACAGGCCAAATCGTACAACAAATCTGTGCCCAACATGGATCCCCGAAACTTGGCAGCCACTCGTACCCGAAACCATGCCCGGGACCCTGAACCGACAGTATATCTCTCCGCTCCGGAGATTGCTGGTCGGCAGGTCGATCCTAGTCAGGTGTCGTCACTATCATCGCAGGTTGCTCAAACTATCTTCAACGGGGCATCGTCCATGGCAACAAGCATTACCGGTGCCGTCTCCACTGGTATGGCTAACATCCCCCATCCTAAGAGGAAGGTCGCAGCGTCAAACAGTACCAGTGCTGCGCAAGCCAAGGCAACCCCTGCGAATTGCGACTGCATTAGCGCCTGCTCAGATGAGGATGGTAAAGCTTCTCAGATGAAATGCATGAAGTCTTGTGCTCAGGAGTGCGATGGGGACGACGACAAGGAGAACAAAGATATGCTTGGGGGATTACTCTCTGGCTCTCTTTTGAAAGGCCTCGGTATGAGGGATGTCGAATCTCGCAATTATCCCCACAAAGATCCTCCCAAATACAAACAGAAGCCTCAACCTAAGCCAAAGCCCGTGTACGTGGCTGAGGGAGCGGAGTCAGAGGACTATGAGTCTTGCATGAAGAAATGCAGCACTCATAACTGCCAACACTCTTCCGTAGGAATCGACATCGACCAGTGCGGCAACACTAAGTGCGAGGACTCGTGTAAGAAGTTCAAGAAAGCCGAGTCTGGCAAGATCACCCACGGAAAAACAGTTAGAGCTGTCGAACGCTATCCTATTAAGCCTGTTCCCAAACCCGCCCCCAAGCCCGCGCCTAAACCTGCCAAACCAGTAAAGATCGCCAAAGCAGGTGAAGACGAATACGAAGCATGCATGAAGAAGTGCAGAACTCACAACTGCCAGCACTCGAGTGTCGGTATCGATATTGACCAGTGTGGTAGCACTTCTTGCGAAGAATCATGCGCTGGGTTCAAGAAGGGCAGGAAATTCGAGACTGAAAAGCTCATTCAGAAACCCCACCCAAAGCGCGTCGCGAGCTACCCGAAGAAGCACCCTGAGCCCGCTGTCCCCGTTCATGTTGAGGCCGAAGGCCATGAAGGATTTGAAGCTTGCATGAAGAAATGCAGTTCCCGCAACTGTCAACACTCCAGTGTCGGAATTGACATCGACCAATGCGGCAGGACTTCGTGCGAGGATTCATGTGCCAAGTTCAAGAAATCCGACAAGAATGTGAAGTACGGCAAAATACCTGGCAAGGTCCACGGCAGAGAACAGAATAGACATGACGGCAACTATCCTGCTAAGCATGACCCTAAGCCGTACCCTAAGAAGCCTGTCCCGAAGCCATCTGTTCACGGAGGAGTCAAAGGCAACGAAGAGTATGAGGCGTGCATGAGCAAATGCAAATCACACAACTGCCAACACTCCAGCGTTGGCATCGATATTGACCAATGCGGTAGCACGTCTTGTGAGGACTCGTGCAAGGGATTTAAGAAGGGTCATGAGGCTCAGTTTGGTAGGGTCCATGGAAGGGAAGAGCAAAACGCTCCCGTCAACTATCCGCCAGAGAAGAAGCCACAGCCTCATCCGGTGCAGAGGCCAGCTCAATCCCCCGAGAAACACCAACCTTTTCAGTACGCTAGCAATGAGGAGTACGAGTCATGCATGCACGAATGCAAGACCCATAACTGTCAACACTCTAGCGTGGGTATCGACATTGATCAGTGTGGCAGCACATCTTGCGCGGATCAGTGCGTCAAGTACAGAAAGGCCGAGCATTTAAGCCATGACAAGAGGCAGATCGCACCCATTGCAGAACTAGCCGCCGTCCCAGCTACCCCCAATCTTCCCAACGTCCCCAGCGTTCCGAATATGCCTAATGTTCCTGAGCTGCCCACTGTTCCAAACACGCCAGCAGCTCCTCATGCCCCTGCAGCTCCTGCGGCCCCGAACGCTCCGCCTGCACCCCATGCGCCAGCGTCACCAAACGCGCCAGCAGCACCTCACTCCCCGGCAGCACCAGCATCGCCTCATGCCCCGGCAGCTCCTCCCGCTCCGGCGACGCCCCATTCGCCGGGGGCACCAAATGCACCGAACGCGCCACACACACCTCACCTCCATGCTAAGGCGGGCATCCAGGGCGGTAAGCAACCAGTCGCAGAGAAAGCCGGTAATGCAGAATTCGAAGCCTGTATGAGCCAATGCAAGACCCGCAACTGCAAGAGCGCCAACATTGGCCATGGCATCTCTGAATGCGGTGACACCTCATGCGCCGACTCCTGCGCCCAGTACAAGGAAGCGGACCACGCCGAGGTACACAGGGACAGAGTTAAGGTTCCCGGTGGACGACTCATCGCCAACCCAGTCCCAGGCCCAAAGGGTTTGGTCGTGCCTAACATTCAGGAAGTTCCTGTAGGCGAAGCGCACGAGTCTAAGGAATTCCAGGACTGCATGCACAAGTGCAGAACTCACAATTGCCAGGCTGCCGATATTGGCGTTGAAGTCTCGCAGTGCGGTAGCACGACTTGCGAGGACAAGTGCACCAAGTACAAGGAGGGCAAGAATGCCTATGTTGAGGGCACGCCGCGTCCTGCTCCTCCTCCTATTACGTTCCCCCATTAGGAGGTAAGATTTTCGGTCTATTACTTAGTGATTTTATGCTAACTATGTCTCAAGCCTAATACACATAAATGAAACCCTTCCCTCGTGGCTCAACCTTTGGAGAATGAAGTTGAAATATAATGGTTATTACGCTCGTCTTCTTCATGATTTACGAACCAGACGGACATCATCTTACATGTGGCGATTTTTTTTCTTATATAAAAACAACTTGGGGATATTGAAGAATGTATGCTTAGCCGGAATATTTATAGTGTTGTTTTCAAATAGCTCTGCTTAGTCTAATCAAAACTGTCCGATGAACGTCATTCATCCAGTCTTGCATCGTCCTTGCTATTTTTCTATTTTTTTTTCCTATCCTAGTTGTTCATTTTGGTTATAACATACGGGCGCCGTACCCGAAACCCTCTCCATGATATCGCAGTAGCACCCTAAGCCATCCCGACCTTGCTCCTATCCTATCCTAACCCCGCAGCGCCTCCTCCAGCGTCTTCCCCGTAAGCCGTCTAAAAACCTCCCTATACCGCTCACCCGTCGCCCTCACCACATCCTCCGGCACCTCCACGCCCTCCTTCCCCTTGAGCCCATTCTCCGTCAACCAGTTCCGCAAAAACTGCTTATCGAAGCTCTCCTGGTCGCGCCCCGGCTCATACCTATCCTTGGGCCACATGCGCGACGAGTCCGACGTCAGCACCTCGTCCACGAGCACCACCTCGTCCGTCTCCTCGTCAAGCCCAAACTCGAACTTGGTATCCGCGATGATGATCCCCCGCTCCGCGGCGTACTCCTGGCCCGCGACGAAGATCCGCAGCGCCAGCTCCTCGATGCGCCCCGCGTACCGGTCCCCGACGATCCGCGCGGCGCGCGCCCGCGATATGTTCTCGTCGTGCCGGCCCGCCGGCGCCTTCGTGCTCGGCGTGTAGATGGGCCCGCCGGGGATGGCCTCGCACTCCTTGAGCCCGGGGGCCAGCGGGGTCCCGTGCACGGTGCCGTGGGCCGCGTACTCCTTCCACGCGGACCCCGTGATGTACCCGCGCACGATGGCTTCCAGGGGGAACACCTTCAGCTTGCGGACCTGCATGCTGCGGTTGCGGATGAGCTGGGATTCCTGGGGCGACACGGCGGCTGGTACGTCCGTGGTGAGGAAGTGTGTTTTTAGGCCGGGGATTTTCTCTGAGAGGACTTTGAACCAGTGCACTGATTGAAGGGTTAGGAGGGCGCCTTTGTCTGGCACGCCGTTTTTCATGACTACATCGTAGGCGGAGATGCGGTCTGAGGCGACGAATAGTAGGGTCTTGTCGTCGACGCTGTACAGGTCGCGGACCTTGCCCTCGGCGAGCTTGGGGAGGGATGTGAGGTGTACCTCAGTGAGGACTTGGCTGGAGCCCATTTTCGCTCCTTTTCTTTTCCTTTGGGAATTTCCTAGGTGCAGTACTTCCCCAATTGCTTTTATAGAATTGTCTATGCGATGTTGGTGATGAGTCTTGATATGGCGTGGTGATCGACTTAGATAGAGCTCGAATCTTATGACTGATTGGTGGTGGTTGTGTGAGCTTTTTTGGCGCTTCCCCAGATAATGAAGTAGTTCCTGGACGGGAAGGAAAACTTTGCTGGGGCTAAATCGGAGCAAATCGGCGGCCTTTAATCAGTGAATATTCAACTCTGTTAAATATTTCCTATCTACAGTGAGAAACATGTGATTGCTTAATTTTTTGATGGTGAATTGAAATTTTCGAGGTTGAATTTCCCCACACTCTTGCGTGACTAGAGAACATGATGTCATATGTACCAGTACACAGTACACCAAATTAATTCGGGAGAATACATGTATATGTATGTACCGTACTTCGGATTTCTCCGGATGTTTGCTTCGAATTCTTCAGCTCCTCAAAGCAACGGCTTCTTCAGATGTCAGCTCCGGCCTCCAAGGCAAACGAGCTTACTTGATTCGCCGTCACTATGTATGCACCCACGAGTCTACAGGTCTTACACATCCTGGACTGATTGCGAGCACAGCCACTGTTCATCAACAATTCCTTGGCATCCCGACCTGACTTGAAGAACCACGACGAAGAGAACCTCTTAATGTCGTCCACCGCGTCTATGTCAAGATACTGGGAAGACGACTGCCCGGAATCATACAGTACTAACTGGCTGTTCTGAATATCCTAAGGATCACCGTATCTCTCAAGCGTGTCCTCGCGACCATAGGGAGCTCGAGCCACCGCGCCACCCCCTCTTATGTCCGTCCGCCGTGTAACCCTCTCGTCTTGAATGCCAGAAATTGTAGACCAGTGATTATTTGAGATGGAATTCAAAGCCAAGCACATGAAAGACCCCAAATTCGGAGCCATGTGTAGGAGAAGTGTTGGACGACACTAGACCCGCGACTATCGAGGTGAACCGGACCAGTTTTGACCGTCCCGCGAAGGGGAAGGGGAAGGGGAAGCTAAGCGGACATATTTTGGGCATCTGCTCTCATCGTGATCCGGATACTGAATGAATAATGTAGTGTTAGACTGATATACCAAGCTTTATAGGCGCCGTATCGGGCAGTCGAGATGCCTCGTCGAGGCCATCTTAGCCTTCAATCTGATTTTCTTCGTTCTTCCTACAATATGCGATCGCTGGAGTCCTTGAGCTTCTGTCGTCGGAACTATATCACTGCGGACCGTGTATGCACCTACGTCGATACAGTCATTAGAGATGGCAATGAAAATCCGTGTTCCTAGATGGAGAAGACGATTTTCAATATATTCAATTGCAACAGTCTATCTCAAATCAGCTCGGATTCATTATATTACTATCTAACAATCTACCTGAAAGCCAATGACTTACCAAGCATCTTTGCCCGCAGCAACACCTAACGGCAAGGACCTCTGTATCAAGCTATAAGTAGGTAGGTAGCCTAATCTACTATAACCCCTATATGGCCTCTAAAATGTGAAGAAATTCTAATCATGCATAAATATAATAAGTAGATAAAAGCACGAGGAAAACACGATAGAAAACGTAGAAGCAACTCAGTGGGTTGAAATGTCAAGGTGAATTCGAAAGAGCGAAATCCAAGATTCAACCAGTACTTGAACAAACAAAACCCAACGACCAAGACCAAAAGGAAACCAACCCAAGAAACCAGACGCCCAACTCCAGAAATCGATCAAAACCCAAAACCAAGATCATGTCCAAAAGAAACAAGTACCAAAACCAGAAGAAAAAACCAATGAAACACCAATCTCTATCCCCAACCAACACCTGACACGCCACCAAGGTCCAAATACCAATATCTCTGCGGTTTTGCGGTGCCCCGAAACGAGTGACTCCCAATCCCCAAGACGTGAGCATAGAAAAAGGAAAGAATGTCCGCCAAATGAATGAAAGGAAAGATAGGTGGAAATGAGTAGAGATAGGAAAGAGGAAGAGAGAAAATGGAATGAAGGAAACTTGCGGGTGGAGGGAAGGGAGTAGAGGACAGAGGGAAAAGGAAAAAGGAAAAAGGAAAAAGGAAAAATGGGGAACAGTTTCCAAAAGCACTAAACACCAAACACCAACACCAGTGTCCAAAACAACCCAAACAGAAAAGAGAGACAACCAGAGCCTAACCACAAGGGCACCGCAAAACCGCCTCACCAGTCGCAAACTCGAACAAACGTGGGGACTACATGGGTTTAACGAAAAAAATAGATGACAGAGGAAACGAATGAACATACCAAAAGAACGTGATGTCTAACCGGAGAACCAGTACGCAAGGCCGGCTCCGACAGTGGCAGCAGCAACTGCAACACAAGCGAGGGACTTCCAGCCGAATCCGGATTCTCGAGATGGCACTTCTGGTGACTGGCGTGGCTCCACAGCACGGGCTGATGGAAGCTGACGCATGGTGTGGAAGTGTCGCGAAGAACGGGAAGGCCGGAATGGAGGGAACTGCTGAACCGGTGCAGTATGGTGGTGGTGTACTCGCACTGGCTTGGAAACAACAGGAATGGATGGAGCCTCGACCGAAGGTGATGGAGGCGGCAGGAAAGATTGGAAGTGCTGCTGAGCAGCGGAATGAGCGTCGGTTTCTAGAGGAAGGGATGCATCTGAGCCGGATGTAGAAAGAGTGGTAGTAGTTTCTGGACCTCGTCGTCGGCATTCTTCAATCTCTGTATAAATTTGGAATGTATCATCCGACCATTTTTCGACGTCGAGCTTGAACCATGGGGAAGAAAATTCGGATGACAGTGAAAGATCGGACGCATCTGAACCGCATTCAAAAGGAGGGGGCACGCCGGCGGCATCGCGGGCGTCTCTTATGGCTCTCTCTCGTCGGTCCTCGTCCATCAAGTTGAACAAATCAAATGTTCCGTCGGACCATTTTTTCTCGTCAACATCAACGTAAGTAGAGAACTCGGGCGATTGCGAACGACCGGACATATCTGAACCAAATGCAGAATGAGTGGACACCTCAGCGACGGCGACGGCCTGTTCTTGAGCTGTCTTTCTCTTTCTCTCCTCCGCCCCGTTCATGACATTGAACACCTGGTCAGGCCATTTCTTGTCAGATATCTCGACCCAAGTAGAGAACTCGGGTGACGCCGGGCGAGTGGACGCATCTGGAATGGATACGGAATGAGTGGACACTCCAGCGGCGGCGAGGGCCTGTTCTTGAGCTGTCTTTCTCTTTCTCTCCTCAGCCCCGTTCATGACACTGAACACCTGATCTGACCATTTCTTGTCAGATATCTCGATCCAAGTAGAAAAATCAGGCGACGCCGAACGAGCGGATGCAGCTGGGATAGATGCGGGGTGAGTGGACGAGCTGCTGGTGCTGATGCTAGACTCTTCGTCTCTTGCCTCTGAATGGATGGACGCGTCTGGTTGGGACGCAGAAGGAGCGGATAAACTCTTGGAAGAGGATAAACTCTTGGAAGAGGATAAACTCTTGGAAGAGGATAAACTCTTGGAAGAGGATAAACTCTTGGAAGAGGATA
>KZ112786.1:0-19358 GCA_002120305.1 Hypoxylon sp. CO27-5 | reverse complement strand
CCCCCCCCCCCCCCCCCCCGTGAACTCCCTCGTAAGTCAAGGTAAGGCAATGTCTCTATAACAATTGAAAAAAAAATTTCGTCTCCCGGATCCGTGTAAAAAAAACTGACTGCTACGTTGCGAGGAGCGTAGATGATGTGATGTAATCAAAAGAAAAGAAGGAGAAATAAAAACAACCGCACCCCTAAAACTTTTAGTTTGAATGATGAATGATCTGTCCTGTTCTGTCGTGATTGCAAAAAAAAAAAAAAAAAGACTTCCACCTAACACCTAATGGGATAGCCAAACGCCTTGCATGATGAAACGTGAAGCGCGAGTTGCGGGCCAATTGTGGTTTATGAATGACAAATGCTTGGAATCTCTCTGGTATGTTCCGTTCTCCGTTCTTGCGATGCTGTACTGCTTAGGTAGATCTACTATCTATGCTGCTGTAGCTTCGGCGTATTGTGTGTGGTTCGCGACAAGCTGTTCTATTCTTGGTATGAGTTCGGGTATGCGGAATGGTTTAGATATGACATCGTCCTTGATAACATTGTTAGCACCATCATTCATCAAATACCAGTTATAATAGACTTACGACTCCTGCGGCCTTGGCGTTCTCAATTTGCTCAGGCCGTGCATATGCCGTTACGGCGATGATGGGGATATGGCTGACAATCGTTCCGTCTCTTTCGAGCTCCCGAATTTTGCGGGCGCAAGTCATGCCGTCCATTACGGGCATCTCAAGGTCCATTAATATGACTGAAATGTCATCACCGGACTCTTCCTTTCCGGTCCAATAACGTGATTGTTGTAATACTTCCAGGGCTTCACCTCCGTGGTTCGCTACCTTGGTGCTATTTCCAACGTTGCGAAGTGACCTCTGAAGCACCTTCTGGTTTACAAGGTTATCTTCGACGATGAGGACGTCAAATAAGCGCCTGCCGTCTTCCGAAAACCGCGGTTTCGAAGCAACGTTCTTAGCAGAGCGATTAAGTCCATCATGAGAACCATTTTTCGGGTGTCGTGTCTCGATAGTGGTCGATGATCCCGGCGCTCGTGTGAGAGGAGGAGCAGGCGGAAGCGCATGCGCATCAGGTGGTGGGCCGTCTGCTTTTCTGCTCTGTATGTAGAAAGAAAACGTACTGCCGATGCCCTTCCGAGAAGTCACACCGATTTGGCCACCTTGCAACTCAGTCAGAATTCTAGAAATGAATAAGCCTAGGCCGGATCCACCGTATTGGACATGGGTTCGAGGGGTAGCTTGGGAGAAGCGTTGGAATAGCAGTTTCTTTTCATGTTCATCCAGGCCTCTGCCAGTGTCCTGAACAGAGAAGTGAAGGTTGATCTTTTCCCCATTGCCCCAATCGGGTTGATCAGTGAGGTCGTCCCTGTCGGCACGGTCGCTGGGGAAATATTCAATGCCAGAGTCTGTACTCCCTGATACCTTACTAGACGCGTCAAGGGTCACTACGATTGATCGGTTCGGACGAGATTGCGTGAATTTGATAGCGTTGGTCATCAAGTTGATCAGGACTTGCAAGAGGCGTGACGGATCGAGCTTCACCCAGTCGATACCCATATCAAGGTAGCGATTCTTGACTTGGAATTTCATCTCGATACTGTTCGTATTCAACTCGCTCTCGAACATCTTTAGGACGCGTTGTACGACGGCTAGCGGTTGTACGTCAACCGGAGTGACGAGTAGCAGTTGCGAGTCCAACTTGGAAAGCGTAAGAATGTCGTCGACTATCCGCTTTTGGTGACTTGCGCAGAGGGTTATGGTATTTGCTGCTTCCATGCAACCCTCCATTGCAAGTCTCAGATGCTCTTTTTCATCGTCGCCGCCCGATGGTCTGATATTCGCTAGAGTTCCAGAGATTTCATCCGCGCATTGAAGGATTGCGCTGAGAGGATTTCGCATTTCGTGACTCGTGATATCGATGAAATTCTCTTGTTGGCGCTTGAGTTCAACCGCTTCCTCCCTTCGCTGCATCTGGATCTGTTCTGCCAATTTCTGTTGCGATATGTTCGTGACACAACCGAAAATTCCCTTGATACCACCATCGGCGTCTTTCTCTGGATAAGCGCTCATCAACACCCAGGTATCTATCACACTCTCCCCTTCGTGGCGGGCACATTTAAATCTGAACTCATGAGTGATCGCGACCTTGTCTGAAAGTAAGCAATGCCATATCGATTCCAAAGCAGGCCGGTCTTCGTCCTTGACACTATCCATCCAAGTATCTACGCCTCGTGACTTGTTGTGTCTTGATATATCCCACCACATGTCATTGCAGTAAGCAATGTGGCCTAGGTGGTCAGCGATGAACATCCCCACGGGGGCGAATTCAGCCATTCTCGAAAACTTTAGTTCACTTTCTTCAACCTCCTGCGTTCTCAAGTGTAGTTGCTTGGTTAGCTCCTGACGGTCCGCGGCGGCCATTTGAGCTGCCTTCTGGCCACGACGTATCTCTTCTTCAAACAAAACCACGGACGCCAGCGAAGTCGCAAGTTGTCGAGATAAGAGATTAATAAAGAGCTGGTAGTCATCATCGTAGGGTCGCCTGGGGTTAACACCCATTACAATGAAGCCTACAACGCTTTCGCTGCCGGTGGTTGGGTGAACGGGGAATATAACGATGGATTTGCATGCGTCCCCTGGTCCTCTCCAGGCTAACCCGTCCATGAGGCCTGCTGGAAGAGTTCCATCATTTGCTGACAAGACGACAGGCTGTCCTGCGTTTGACATAGATTCCCGCATGTATGGGGCGAATCCTTCGTTGCTTGTTCTTAAGTTGAGGGATTCGACTAGCAAATGGTGACCTTGAGGTACTCCGAGAGAAGCCTCGAGCATTAGCAGAGGAGGATTTACGAAACTTCCTGAGTGCATGGACGACACGTCGCTGTCCGACTCCTCAGTGACAGAATAAACTAGATTAAATGGCACATCATCTTCGTTATATTCAAGTCCCTTGTTGACCTGGCTCCAGAAACTCTTGACGTCGCGGGCTAGGGCAGTCTTTTCTCCCACTTCGCGCAGAGTCAGCATTCTTCTCTCAGCAACCTTTCGCCGAGTATTGTCAAAAGCAGGATTAAATAGCCCGACAACAGAACCATCACTGCCGACAAGCGGTACGATCGACCAAGAAAAGAACGTCTCTTCATCAAAACCGTTGCGTTGCATAATGAGACGGTCGTCGTTCTTCATCGTCGCTTGGCCAGATTTCCACGCGCTCTCCAAGACAGGTTGTAGCTCTGGCCAAATCTCGGCCCAAGCTTCCTTATAGCTTTGACCCATAAGTCTGGGATGCTTCGCACCTGCTAGGGCAACGTATGCTTCGTTATATATAGTAGTAAATTCCGGGCCCCAATACAATGCCACGGGATTAGGACTACCCATAACTAGATTTGCCATTTGTCGGAGTTCTAATGACCAATCTTCAATTGGCCCAAGTGGTGTAGAGGCCCAGTCTATCGAGCGAGCGAATTGTATGTGCTCTGGAAGATCTTCTGTAAGGGGTAACCGAGTCCAGTCGAAAGAAGGCTGTGACATGGGTAGTGGGATGAAAGTCTCTGGCGTAAGGCCACCATCGTGCTGTAATGGTACGTTAGTTTCCCCATCACTACTTATATCTTGGTGAACTTGATCCTCAGTCTCAACAGGATCGGCAATACTAAAATAGTCCCGATCAGGTATTACGATATCACTAGGTGTTTTGACTTGAGGATTCGGCGTCAGATCACGAGTCCGCGAATCGATACTGGCTTCTCGTTCTAACAGAGGCTCAGGAGAAGTCCGCGGAATCGAAGCAGCGCTAGTGTTGGCGCTGACAAATCGGTACCGGTTCCGAAGTGTAGAACAAGTCCAGTTATACCCGCCATAGTGAAATGAAGGAAGGAAGACATCGAGCCCGTCAGTACTACCACCACCCGATTTCACCCAAGCTTTAAAGTTGAGATACTCATCCCGTGCTTCCGCGTTATCCCGAAAGACTCCAGAAAGTAAGTGACGAATAGAATCAGAGACTTGAAGAGCCGGATTTACATAAAGAAATGCGAAAGGCTCCGGAGTGGCGGTGATTGGGCTTAAGCTATCGACGATAAAAGTTGGTCTGTCGTCGCGCTCTAACAATTCGAGGACACCGATATTTTGTAATGCTTGAAATCCCGGAGTGGAAGCTAGCGACTCGGGACTGCGCGCACGGTTCCCGGCTTCGATCGAAGACCAACTACCCGGCGTACTGGATGATCTCGCCGGACTCGCGGAGCTTACTGTGCCTCTGGCAAGCTTCAGGGTGGTCACCTCCGTACCATCCCGCACACTCCTCAACATGGTTGCTGCCTCGGACCCGGAAAAACTTGGAGGTCTATGAATGAGCGGACGGTGCTTATGCGAGAAAAACAGCGGCGACGTGAGGCCGTCAGTAAGCGTCGGGGGCAATGCCGGCTTGGTGAAATTGCTGAGGTCGATTTTGCGGGGTGGCGTCAGTCGAGCGCGCGGCCGTTTCAGCGCACGCCGACAAGGCTCTCGGTCGTCAAGCTCGTTATCCGACAACCTCTTCCCTCTCAGCTGTGTCGACGTGGTGCAGTGCGACGGTTGCACAGCAGAGATATTTGCCCTATTCGCCCAGTTAATTCTCGACCTCGTGCTTGTCTCGTGGGGCGACGGTAGCGCTGGGTCCCCAACAATCGGCTGTTGATGAGGGGGCGCCGCAGGCGTCAAACCATAATGCCCAATTTCCGTCGAATACTCCTCTAGTATACGATTTACAGGACCGGCAGCGGCGTCATTAGCGAGCGTGTAGTGGCGTTGCCGCACCGCTCGTGCGAAAGGACGAGAGGCACGAGTGGTGGACGAAGTTGGATCGGAGCAGTTGTCTTCAAGGACGAATGTCGGATGGTTACCCGTGATGGTTGGGAGATGAGGCTGGTCTGAATTACTTTGTAGAGTCATGAATGGATATTTCTCCGTCCAAGAACAAGGTACCGGCGCCAGTGTTAAGTTCCACACTCGAGAATAATCCCGAATTACCTACTAGCAACAATTGGGAAGTGGAGCAACGTCGGCCTATGGCCATTGATGGCGTAGGCCCGAAGACGAAGGAGGACGAGGCGGGTGGCGAGGACGTGAAGATGATATGTGGATACGAATAATCGAGCCGGAGGTCCTCATATAACATTGAGGATCCTCCGAACTTTCCAAAACCAGGCGTTCCAGACCGAAAGTGTTTATAGTCAATACGAAAGGCTCCCCGGTTTCCGAGCTCCTATTCCCTCTCTACCTTTAGAATTGTCCCCTCCACAAATCTAGTTGCAATCAAGAATGATGAAGCAAGAAGGAGAAAGTAGGAAGGCAAGACAGCGAAGAGACAATAGATAGAAAACAACGTTTCAACGAGTATAAACCTAGCCCGAGCTGCAGAACCAAATTGCGGTAGGACTGATGCGTGGTTTAGGTAGCTTGCCGCCTAGGAGCCTACGCCATGCCAGAACATGCACTGATACTGGATAGAGATGGATCTATCAACAGGGTTGAGTGGCCTGAGTGGGATGATTTCTTTGCTTAGCTAAGAAGGAAATTACTCGTGAACCGAAACTAATGGAGATTATACAAGTGTACGGTGCGTAGTATACCTAAGATGTGGTATGTAGTATGTAGTATGTAGGTAGTATGTAGTATTAGGGATGGGTATTAGGAGGGTAGTAGTGTATGGATGGTGGATTATTTTGTCGCTGGATGGATGAGAGTGGTTTAGTATTTTTTTTCTGGTTGTTGTGTATGTATTGACAGGACTCATCAGTTGCTGTAGGTTTGAGGTAAAACATTCGCGTGGGAGAAGTACCGTCAAATCCAGATCCGAAAGAAATTGGGATTACAAGGGTCTAAGTGATTCTCACGTTCCAGACCCTTCAGTAGACTTTACAACTCCAGCAGTTCGGGTATCGATTTGGGGAAAGTATCACCGACGATCTCCATAATGGACAGGGGGTTGGAGCTTGGTGATCACTTAAACCCAACTTGGCCTCCACTGAGAATTCCGTGCAGCGCAGTGCAGTGGACTCGTGGCAGGGTCCCCCTTCCTCCAAATTAGTACTGTAATGTATTATTTCGTACATGTTTTATTTTAGCATGATCATCTGAAGGCAACATTGAAGGCAAGGCTTTGCAAGGTACACAAGGCATATATACCTTAAGGTAAATGACAAAGAATATATATTAAAAAAAAAGAAGAAGAATGAGAAAAAGTATTGAAGCAATTTTAGGTTTGCACATGTCAGGTAATACATGGGTCTATAGTGAAATCAGGGGGGAAGTTAATTCTTTAGTCGGTGAATATACTTATTACTCTGGGAGTATATCTGAGTTCAACTTACGGTATAATACCCACCAGACACTCTAAAAGTCAATGTCGTATAAAGGGGCCGAACCGAGGCTAGAACCTTTACATAGATGCCACAACTCTCGCCATGATGTGTTACACCAAACATCCTATTGCTCCGAATGACAACCTTAAGTAACCAAACCAACCAAAACTATATCAAGGTAGCACTTCTAACAAATGTAGGACTGTTTAGAAGGCAGATTAATGAGCGAAATGCCTATGGGATTACTTCCTAGTCATGCTCGCATTCGAGGTGAGTAAAGTAAATGACAACACATTTCCCCACGTAGGCTATGCTATCGAATACTGTATACACGGAGCGGGTAAGGTTAGCTAACGAAGAAAAATAACTTGGATCAATGCAGCGAGTAGGATTCTCGACCTTACAATAAAAGGTTAATCATATCGAGCCTTGACAAGTCCTCTCACTAGGTAGGTACATACATAAGGTAAGGCTAGGAGGTAGGTACCTACATATAGGTAGTTAGTTACGGCTACGAAGGTTTAAGAAGTCAAGGATTAAGGCAAGATTTTATTCTCCTGCTAACCTATGCTGCAGGAACCTACGGTATGTAGGCTACCTAACCTATATGTAAAGGTCATAGAAGTCTTGCAATATGCCAAGGTATCTCGAAACTCGAGATGATCACTCGTCGCAAATACCTACCTCGGTCTAAGCTCACACCGAGAGCCAGCACTGTACAGCGTAACATTCATACCTGTCTTAGTCAGTCGTATATTACTACAGCACCTCCAGGCATCTAAACGCGATTCTGTTGGCATCCCCTTCACTATCATTTCTCAGAATTATGAACGGATTCATACTTTATTTTTCCGCTTTTGCTTCAATCTTCGTATGATCTAATCCTTCCCGCTCACTATTATTATAACACATCGCATCTACCCATATATCTTTAAATACATACATAATGGAGGGGGCGGGATGCACGTGTACTTACGCGATAAGTACCGCCTATGTAGCTATCCGTACTTCGTCTCTACCCACTCAACTTGACTTTAGGAAGCTCCAGTTGTGCATCTCCAGGATGGACCTGCCCCAGAGCCCCATGGGTTTGCTTACATTAGCAGCCTTATTAACAACGGGATGACCCCGAAGAACCAATCCTCTTCTTTTATTTCTCCCATTTCGAAACTGGTCCGTCCATCCCTCCGACAGGTGTGGGGGTTTTCCCTAGGGCTCTTTTATCAGAGTACATGTATCTATACATGTATTATTAAATACATATACACTACATGTATGTAGTATGGTACTCCTTCTTTTCCTCAGCCCACGTGCACATTAGGCCCCAATTATACATATCCATTGCTGATCCTTTCGCTTTTCGAGATTGACTTGCATCAGCATGCTTGACACCAACGCGTGCTATTGATTTAGATCGTCAATCCCTCTCCGCGGGGAGCTGCGACGAGAAAGTGGAATGATCTTGCTCACATCTAACGGAGTATTTCCCCTGATGATGAAGATGATGAAGAGAAGGACTGATCCGACTTGACCGTGTGAACGAGCGCGCATTGGCGGGTCGGCGTAGATCTCGGGGTCTAGACCAGTCTGATTCACAAAAAGGCGCGAGTCTGGCGACTCGTTGGTGCTTGTTACGCAAGTCACGAGCTCGGAAAGCCATCATTCACCCTCCGAGCTTATGGGCTGACCGATAGCGATCGTCGATCTTCGATCATGTCGGCTTATCGCCGGGCGAGGCTTAGTTGGCTTAGTTAGCTTGCTACTAGAACGCGAGGGTTGTGATTTGAATATGTGAGCATCCTAATTAGGACATTGACCACTTCGAGCTATCAACGCCATCAGCCAGCCATCTCCGGTGGGACAAAAGTGAAAAGTCCAACCCTTCCTACAGCGAGGCTGTTGTTCTGGAACAGATTTCGTTTTACACCCCCGCTTCGGTTTTCTTTTCAATCCGACAACGCGGTTCTTCTACTCTTTCTTTTCTACTGATAATCATCCGTGTCACTTAATACTAGACTGGATGACAAGTATCGACAGGTGCAAGCCTTACTTACCTTAGGTACTCTTGTCTTTCGCATCTCCCTAGGCTTCAGGCTTAGACTCATCATCACAATTCAATAATAGGACTTTCTTTGACCTATACGAAGGTAGGTTGACACGTCGGATACATGTAGGTATTTTCATCATTACTCTTCGTTCTTTATCGATAGATCGATAGGGCTACCCATTCTATTGAACTAGTGGCATATGTCGTGCAATGCATTACCCCTTCTCATTGGAAGTGACTATCTATTTCTGTTGCATAGGCAACTTCGGGTGCATTAGGTAACTATTCGTATCAGCTGCGGTGTAGTTGAGGCTTCACGACATACTGCATTGACGCATCATCACATATATAGATGATCGTCCACTGCAGAAGAAGCCATCGACGTCGTGCTTGATAAAGATAGGTATTTTTGTCAATTGGGGGCTGCAGCAGAATGGATGGAAGCACATTCAACAGATCAGCCCCTATCTGGCTGTTGGGGGCGGTAAGTTCATTAAAACGCAACAGCATCGGTCACCAAGAATCCGAGAGGGATATGTAGGGGCTCAAGCCAATGGGTCTCTAGGATGTTGGATGCACATCCCGACCGCGCCTCGCACAACCATTGGCTCGTTTGGTTGGTAGTTGGTGATGCGTCCAGCCAATCTCGAAGCGGCATACAATCCTCGCCCACAGGTGAATCGGGACGTAGCGCCCACTCACGTACCACAAGCCGGCGCTTACAACTGCTCAGCGGTGCTGTCGCCCGCTCTCATTGGCCTTTATTGGCCGTACACACATATCACAAATGCACCCTTGTGATTGACATGCAGCCATCTTCCCGCACCATCTGCTTGTTGGCGCCCGCTCCAGAGCTTTCCATTAAAAATGACCGACCGACCACCAACTCTTCAACCTCGATCTTCTTCGCGAATTTCGACGTAAATGCTCCCATTAATTCCGGCCCGGACTTGAGTTCAATCCCTAGGACGACAATCGCCACCGTAGGCATTCCGATGTGAAGGACTAAACGGTTTGCTGGGTCCCAGCGACGTGAAATCAGCCAACTTGTGGAAATACGCGCATTTAGCCGACTTTCTGTGAACTAGGTGTCTTCGTCGGTCGCCAGCAAAGCTAGACGCTCCCAGATCCGCAGTTGAGAGATCCTTCGTGGCTTAGACCGTTTCATTATGGCCTACAAACTTTTACATCGAAAATGGCGGTCGACGAGAGCCATGTATTATACAATGTTAGCCGAGTTGGGCGGAACCGTGGCGGTGTTGGTCATGTTCGGTATTGCTCAACCAGATCTGTACCGAACAAAGCTATGGCGGGCCGGCCATGAACTCGGCTTCAACTCAAGCCCAAATGTTATTCTTTGGGCATACGCCAACTACGAGCCGCAGCCGACGCTACCGTTCGTGTGGTCGCAAACGTACGTGATAATGAGGCTCTACTTATCAGTCTAAGTAGAAGACTAACTTGCAAGTAGATTAACCAACTTTAATGTTGCCATCTCTGTTCTCAGTCTATTCCTTCTTCTCACGAAGCTTATCGCATTCATCATGCACGTCTGGTTCCCGATTATTGCAGCAACCATCAACTTCTCCCTTATGGCATTATATGTAGCGAGTATAGTCGGCCAAGCAGGTCCAGATCATCTCGATCCAGCATATCCGAGCTCAGTTGCTTGGTATATCGCTAAACCCTGTACCGTAGCAGCAAACCAGAGCGTACAGAACTCCTGCCGCTTAGCAAAAGGTGCTTTCGCGGCAACATGTATCATGCTGTAAGTCGAAACCAATGCACTAATACTCTAGCGACGTGATCAACTAATTTTTGCAACAGTGCTATTTATTGCATTAACATGGGTCTGACCGTATGGGCACTACTGCCAAACCCAGCCAATGATAAAGTTGACGATGAGGAGGATGATGACACTTCTTCACCAGCAGCCCTGAAGAAGGGCAGCCAATGGGAGATGCATGGTATTCCACCAACACCGAGGACTGGCACTGTGCCGTATACTCCAAGGACAATGGCTTTCAACACCCTTGAAAGGAAACTTCCTCTACGAAACTAGCACGAATGAGAATATCATTATGTTCCTACCTAGGATAAGAATGCCCTAATGGACGTGGGATAACCCCACCGCGCTTCGAAGAAACGGTGGGATTATTATCTGGCTCTGGAAGCGGATATCATTGAAATATTATAGTACGTCGTCCACGACTCTGGTACAGAGGGAGGGGTCATGCGGCTCCTCTGTTATAGGGACTGTAATTGGAGGACATGGGTTGGATAGGTGAATGCAGGGTCAGGGGTTAAGAGTACTAGAGTCTTACTGCCTGCGAAACGGATTGATACCATCTGGGGGATAATGGGAGATATACTCCCTCATAGTCACAATGTACACTACAGGATCTTTCAAGATCGTTCTCTTGTCGATGTAGACGGCTTTTCTATTTCGAAATTCAATGATCATCGTCATCTCGGGTACCTGCTCTGTGAATATGCATCCCTCCGAGTCAGCTCTCGGTAAACTGGTTGCAGTGCAGCGCAGCTGGCCAGCCTGCCTCCGGATGTTACATTCCCTCATCCCCGGTGGGAGGGTATACTCACGTCAACTCAAAATATGCACCTGTACGTATGTGGCGTCAACGCGATATTGCTGTCAAGTCCCTGGTTGATTGTGTTGTATTCAATCGTCAGCCCTTGTACCTACGGGTACCGCTCACCGGGTCACCACAGAGGGTCCTGGGCGCTTGCGCCCAGCTGCAAGGCGCAGAGTCATCGTCATCCTTCGAAACGCCCAACCTGTATTGTCATGATAAGATGCATCAGTGTCTTAGGTTCCTGAAATACCTTAGGTACGTATACGCTTTGAAACGAGTCATCATCGTCATTACCATCAATCCACTACTACAACACTAACTCATCCCATCCCAGCCCCCCCTAACTCTGCGGCGCGAAATCCAAAATCACCGCCTCCGAGTCCACAACCGGGATCTCAAGCGTCCCATTGACAACCTGCACCGTCTCATTCACCGTCACATTGTTCAACCTAACAGGCTTCCCGTAGTCGAGCTCGTAGTTATAGCTCCACCCATCCCACGTGATCCCCGTGATCGCATCGCTGCCGTTCGCCTTTAGCCGCCTCACCACGGCCGTCGTGCTCTCGGCGTGCACGCCGGCAAACGTGTACCCGCGCACGGGCCTCGGCGTCGGGTTCAGGTCGTCGCCCACGCCCGTGCCGTTCAGCGTGTAATTGTACGCGCGCAGGTTGATCGCCAGGATGCGCGAGAGCTTGCTGTCGGCGCCGAAGGCCGCGTACGCCATGTCGGTGTCGGGGTCGACCTCGGCGCCGGCGAGCGGCACCTGGGCGACGCGGGTCCCCGGCTTGCCGAGGAAGGCGGCGGCCGCGATGTTCCCGTAGTAGGGGGGCTTGGTGCCGATGGCGGTCTTGCTGGTGTCGATGGGCTGCCACGAGGCGTACCGGTAGTCGGTGCCCATGTGGAAGTGCACGCGCCCGATGCCGACGGTCGCCGAGTACAGCGCGAAGTCGATGGCCCAGAGCGCGGCGCCGAAGGAGTTGGAGAGGCCCGGGCGGCCTTGGTGGTATAGCGAGTTGGTCTCGCCGAGGATGTAGGGGGTCCCGGGGTTCAGGTTCAGGGATGTGTTTTCGGCGACGTGGGCGCCTACGCTGCGGATTGTGTTGGAGTGGTTCATGAGCGTGCCTTGGAGCGTTACGCCGGGGGTTTCGGCGCCGGATATGTAGCTATTTGACTATGAGCTGAGGTTAGAATATAGGTGACTTTAGGGAATACATACTTGTGCGAAGAGAAGATTCTGATATCATTATCCCTATTGAGGCCGGACGTCCAGGTGAGAGGGGCCTTGAGATGGTTATTCGTGCCCGCGAATGAAGGGGCCAACCAGCCAAACGTCTCATTCCCAAGTTCCGGACAGTTGTCTTTAAATACAGCGAAAACATGTCGTGTGCCATTTTGCCACTCTGCTATGTAGTCCGATTCATTCCAATCGGATGGTCTGACCGCTCCCGAGAAGAGGTCGGGTTCGTTTCCGTATTCCCAGAAGTATAGTTTATCCTTCCCGAGGGCTTTACAAACCAGGGCGGCAGTCTGTAGCAGTGTGTCCCACTGCCTGTCGTCGTGGTTCCCGCCCAAGTTGAAGCCGTGGGAGAACTTGGTATTGGGCCAGGTATCGTACGACTCAAAGTACGAAGGCCCGATCTCTATGGTCGTCGGGTAGTCAGCAGACCGAGACACGTTGTAAGTCCCGTTAAGAGGAATTTTTAGGTCTGAGTTATAGATGGCGAAGTCTTGGGTGTTTCCTCCGACCCGTATGTATGGCTTGACTCCAGCGAGAGCACCGAGATTCTCTAGCAAATTATTTGAGAATTCATTGGGAGAAGACTTATTTCCTGGTTGGCATGTTAGATATGTAAGATATATGTCCTCTGGGTTTAGGCTCTTACCAGCAAAATCCGGAAAGGATGAAAACTCGATCGAATAGCTAATGAAGCCATCTAAGGGCGCCGGGGCAATTACGTCATTGGTTATTTTCCCAACGATAGACGCCATGCCTAAGCCAGCCTGTGCTACTAGCATGATGAGACTACACATGATAGGATCTGTTTAGGTGTTGGATTCCACAGTAACTAGAATCCTGGGTTGGAATAGACTGATGATGACTTTCACACCTGACATGAATGAGTTCTTATGTGATCCATAGAAGACAGTCGTCCAGGTATATCGATTAGTTTCCTACAGGCCAAATACCTTGAGGTCTCTTCTCAATCTCAGTTTTGAGGTCACCTGGAACTGAGGGTTGCGTTTGCTCTTATTGTCAAGAAGGTAACATTACACCCGAAGCTCACTCTCCACAACTACACAGAGAGCCGAGCTCTCGCCATTGTCGGTGAGCATAAGAACGAATTCCCAGTCAGTGACCAATAGTCGTTGCTTAAATTACGAGAGGACTGGTGGAATATCTCTACCGGTCCCATTAAGGATCGGCATAAGTCTAGGTATTCAATAAGTTGCCTTATTTGGACGGACTTGAAAACTCGACTTGGTTGTTCATGGCTGACGAGGTGGCATCATCAAAGATGCGGGGGACGGCATGGGTTGTATTCTGGAGGCATACATATAGTACCTGGACTGCCGTGTCTGCGTATGTGGATGGAAACCTGTTACCCCAAGGTTTTCACCAAATCGGATTCGTTGTCGAAAGCAAACATACATACCCTGGTGGCTTTACATCCTATTAGATGAGAAGTACAATATGTTACAGTAGGATCAGAGGAATGCATGTTGAAGTAAGAGTGGTAGTTTTAAACGAAACCCCCGGGTCGTTTCCGAAGTTTGAACCTGCATTTCACCAAGACTAAGACCTGATCCGGATTACTTAGGTAACTACAAGACGAAGCTTAAGTAATCTTTAAACTATAAATATAAAAATTCTAGACAACTTTGCTCCGAAATCCGCAGTTAATTAAGGTGAAGTTCACGGGAGTTCACGGCGAGAACTCGACGATAATCTTAGGGAGTTTAAGAAAAGGGAAAATATCAGGATGGACCTGCTCAATTGGGACAGCTCCCTTCGTTACGCTAACTGCTAAGGTTATGGTGCCTGCCGCGGTGGCTATAGGGACCCCACAGTGAAACTTCCCCAGAGCTTAGTTCAGCGTAGTGCAGCGTAGTGCAGCGTAATACAGGTAATACAGCGTAGTTGCCCCTCCATTAGTGACCGATGTCGTCAATCTTATCAGCGCAAACAGACGTCAATTAGACGTATCCGAATCTAGAACTATTTCATCCAACTCTCCTATGTGTCATGACAATTGGGTCTCATGAGATTCTAGCAAGCCGATTGACTACTACCGAACTAATTATGTCCTACTAGCCCAAGCCCTAAATTGATACCCCTTTGTCCCTCCGCTCCCTTCACCATGAGTCTCCTCAGAAACTTACAGAGGAGTGTAACCTCTTCATCACGACTTGCTGTTAGGTCAAACTTTCAAAGAACAACTCTCCCACTCATCATGACGCGATTAGCATCCAGCAGGGCACCCAAGGTAAGTTTGTATAGAGAACCTTGATTACTTATCTAATTTAAGTACGACATTTATACTCACTCTGTGACTATTGTTATAGCTCAACGACCCCTCTCTCTTCAAACCCGACGTTGCGTACGTAAACGGGGAATGGGTCAAAGCCGCGTCGGGAAAGACCTTCAAGGTGTACGACCCCGCCACGGGTGACCTCGTAGGAACCTCTCCTGAATTCACCGGCAAGGATACCGAAAATGCCATTGCCGCAGCCGCCGCGGCGTTCCCCCTCTGGAGGACGAAAACCGGCCGCGAGAAGGCAAGGTTCCTCCGCAAGTGGTACGATCTGATGGTAGAAAATGCCGACGATCTCGCCAAACTGATTACGTGGGAGAATGGA
Source organism: Hypoxylon sp. CO27-5 (assembly GCA_002120305.1). Taxonomy (NCBI): domain Eukaryota; kingdom Fungi; phylum Ascomycota; class Sordariomycetes; order Xylariales; family Hypoxylaceae; genus Hypoxylon; species Hypoxylon sp. CO27-5. The sequence continues at coordinate 4,511 of KZ112786.1, read as the reverse complement.
AAGCCTCTTGCAGATGCAAAAGGAGAAGTGGGCTACGCTGCAAGTTTCTTCGAGTGGTTCAGTGAAGAGGCACCGAGGATCTACGGAGACTCAATACCGGCTACGGTACCGGGGAACAGGGTTATAACTATCAAACAACCCGTTGGCGTTTGCGGTTTGATCACGCCGTGGAACTTCCCCGCGGCTATGGTCACACGTAAGCTAGGTCCCGCTCTGGCTGCAGGTTGCACGGTCGTCGTCAAGACGCCCGGAGAGACGCCATTCACAGCCTTGGCATTAGCTGAACTAGCACACCGGGCTGGTATTCCAAAGGGCGTTGTTAACTTCGTAACGACCCTAGAGCACACGCCCGAGGTCGGAGAGACACTGGTAACTCATCCGACCGTACGAAAGATTTCATTCACCGGCTCGACGCAAGTGGGGAGACTTCTCATGAAGCAGGCCTCTCCGACTTTGAAGATCCTGTCTATGGAACTAGGCGGCAATGCGCCGTTCATTGTTTTTGACGACGCCGATGTTGATGCTGCAGTCGCAGGCGCTATCGCGTCTAAATTCCGCTCGTCTGGGCAGACTTGCGTATGCGCGAATAGGATATACGTCCAAAAGGGCATCTACGACGAATTTGCCCAGAAGTTTGCCGAGAAGGTGAAAGCATTCAAGGTCGGCAACGGATTTGACGAAGGCATCACTCACGGACCTCTGATCCATGACCGGGCTATCAAAAAGGTAGCTTCCCATATCAAAGATGCTGAGGGGAAGGGTGCCAAGGTTATTCTCGGTGGACAGCAGTTGTCGGACCTCGGCTCCAACTTCTACCAACCTACTGTTATCACGGGAATGACGAAGGACATGGCTATTGCTGCTGAAGAAACCTTTGGGCCCGTTGCTGCTCTATTTCCGTTCTCGACGGAACAGGAGGTTGTGGATCTAGCAAACTCTGCCGAAGTTGGCCTTGCAGGTTATTTCTTCTCCCGAGACCTTGAGAGGATCACAAGAGTAGCTGAGGCTCTGGAAGTGGGCATGGTAGGAATCAACACTGGGTTGATCTCCGATACGGCTTCACCATTCGGTGGCGTGAAGCAATCTGGATTCGGCAGAGAAGGATCCAAATACGGCATCAATGAATACTTGAACATCAAGACGATAACATGGGGAGGCATGAGTAAGCCATTGCAAAGTTGAATTACTCCTTATGTACAATGTAATCTAAATGATGGCGTTAATCATTAGAAATGGAAACGAACTACCCTTAGAAATCGAATAACATATAACAATGTTAGATATACTGAAACCATTGATTTATATCTCATAACTTGAATTACTCTTCAGTTCTTGACGACAATAATGAGGAAGGGAAGCCAAATTGATATTGTGTTGCGTATAGTAATATTAGTTAGGTAGGATTTTAACGCCGCCTAATTGCATATAGAGACATCCTGACGCCGCCAAAGCTTCGGGAATTTTGTGCCTTATCAAAATCTCGAAAATTTGAAGAGACTCAATTGACCTCAACGCCCACAACACAGCAATTGGGTCCCAATGATTCGACATCCGCTACACTCGGCAGTCGGCCACACAAGGCCAGACATGTGCCGAGTTACAGACGGCATCGCGGCCTCGTTAAGGCAATTTTCCGTCTCCGCACGACGAAGCAATCCCGACGATAAGAACGGCGACGACCCGAACAAACCCACCGGTCGCCAACGCGCAGCCGCAGCGGTCGACGAGCTTATTGCTACGGTTGAACGTACCGTGTCGTTTTCGAAGCAGACACTCGCTCCCAGGTCGGGTCCAAGTCTCCCACAGACTCAGGCACAGAGATCCAATGTCATCAACGTGAAGAGCCTGCCGCGCGGCGGACTCAATGGAACCGGTTTCAGGAGGCTTAATCTTTCGAACACCGGCGGTAGCACCGATAGAAGCGCTGATTCCGGACCAAATATCATCAGAGGCGGCTTTCGCGGGCGCGGACAAGGACCTACTACTATCTCTTCTTCGTTCGGGATGCGGGGTCCTAGACCGCAGGGCAGGGAAGGAGGGGGCGTTAGTTTCAATCGAGACGACCGGCCGCGCCGCGCCCGTGGTCCAAGAGCTGGTAGCGGTTCAGGTGGGCGCAGGCGTCGACGGTACGGCGAGGACCGCGAGGACGGCAAGAAGCGGGATGAAGACGAAGAAAGCCAGGGCATGGAACCCCGCGTCAAGGCGTATCTAGACCAGAAGGAGATGGGAACGACCATGGCATTTAACCCCTCCCTTTCCCTAGAATCGCTTACGGGCTGGGGACCGGCGGTAGCCACGTCGGGAACGCCGTTCGGACAGGGCGAGATCGTGATGCGGCAAGCCAGGATCTTGGGCGGCGGCCAGCATTTCCACCCTCAGTACTTGATGCCGCCAGACGACATCCACGCCGCATACCGTGACGGAACGGGCATTTTCGTGCCGCCTTCCGAGGAAGCTAAGCAGTGGACGAAACAGGTACTCAAAGACAAGCCCATCGTAGCTCCGCCCGAGGTCAAAACTGCCATTTTGGAGGATGCGCTACTGGGCAAGTACGACGGCCCTAAGTACGCGGATCCAAAGGATACGGTTGGAACGATACGGAGTTATGTCAAGCGGGATGGCACGTGGAATGTGCAAGCTGAGAGACGCATTGAGGAGAAGGTTAATACTCTACTGCCAGCAGCTCGCCCGGCTGGTCAGGCTGGCGGTCAGGAAGCAAGACCTAAGGCTTGATAGCCATCCAGGGTATTAGGAATTGGGATGCATATACAGAGGTTGAGAGGCTCTAAATTCGGGTCCAATACCTTTTCATAGACGAGACGCTTGTAACAACACCTAGTCTAGTGTACATATTATTATACACGGGCGTGCACATCTCTGCCAGCTGCCTTCTGCTTAACCTCTTTTTTTTTTCCCGCTCTGCATGGCATTGTGCACATTTTTAGCTACCTACCTCCTACCGATCCCCTGAGACAATGTAGGTACCTTACTGAGCCTCGGCAGCCTTAAGCGCCTCCTTCTCGGCGGCATCGATCTCCGCCATCTTGGCCTTGATGACCTTGTCAAGCTCCTTATCCGCCGTCCTCTTCAAATCGGGTCCTATAACGCCATCCTTCCTCCACGTCGTATGCAGCTTATCCCGCTTCTGCCTGACGCTGCGCACCCTTTCCCTCCACTCGTGGCACATAGCCTTAATCCTCCTCAGCAGATCGTCGCGCCTCTCCGGCTCGATCTTGAGGATGAGCTCGAGCTCGTTGTCCGGGTCCCGCTGCGGCTGCTGGTTGAAGTCGGCGCTGGCCTGGACGGCGCTCATGATGGGCTTGACGTAGGCCTCCTCGTGGGCCAGGATCGAGATCGTGCGCCCGCCCCGCGGCACGATCTGCGCTACCTCTTTCAGCGGGTACGTCGCGCCGCTCTTGCGGTCCGGTTGCACTCGCAGCGCCCCCACGATGTCCGGGTTGAAGCGCCCGCCCGTCTTCAGCTTCTTCAGCGCTTCCCGGAAGTGCTCGTCGTGCCGCTGGATTCGCGACTCCACGTCCGCGAAGTCGAGCGGCTCCTCGGGGTTCGGCGACGGGTGCTTGGCCCCGCCGGCGTTGCTGTCGTCGTCGTCGCCGGAGCTGTGGGAGTTGGCTGCTGCTTTCTCGCGCTTTTTGCCTTTCACGTCCTTGTCTCCTGATTTTTTGTATGTGGGGGTGCTGGTGTGGAAGGTTCGTGGGCTCATGAGAAGCCGGCTCGTGCTCTGGGTTGAGCATGGTTGGGGTTGAAGATATTGCGGGTTTAAGGTGCCCGCAATGAAGCACGGTCGAACTACATCTTGGCTGTCGTGACAAGGGTTAGACTAGAAATTCTCGGGTCAATGGTGTCAATTGGGGAGACTGACACTCTCCCGAGCTCAGTACGAGCGAGGCCTTGCCGTACGAGTGCTCTGACGGCCGTATTCCGCATGATTTCTCTTTGAAGCTCTTGACAGTTCGTTAACTAAAATTTTAGGTTTGGCCTGTTGGAGCTGTTTGCACACAGACCCCTATCTCGGCTGCTTATCGATACCGTAGATGGCGATCTCAGGTGGTCTGCCAGTCTGCCACTTCCTTTCTGCGGCATTCATCAAGTCTGGCAAAGTCACGGAAGGGAGGAGCGACCGAGGAAAGATATATATATATAGCAAAAATAAGCTTAATTATCGGGTCAATCTTATAAGAGCCGCATATCTCTCGGGCGAAGCTGAAATATTGTCTATGATCTGTCTTGCAGTCTCGGTCACACATGTTTTAGTTGAATGCTTCGTATTTTGTAGTTCCGCACAACTTTAGATCCAACAATTCTACTATATAGCACCAGGAACATGAGTCAAATAGGTGGGAAATAAAATTGGTTCCCTGAAGGCTACGAGGCATGTTGGATATGTTTCTATAGATAATATACGGTATTTCTTCGAGTTGCTGAAAAACGCTTGAGCACTGTGTTTGTTATCTAAGCGCTAGTTTTTGGTCTAGCAAACTCGACATGGTCCC
>KZ112785.1:0-19381 GCA_002120305.1 Hypoxylon sp. CO27-5 | reverse complement strand
TATTATTTTTTAGCTTTATTAACCTTATAGCCTTATTACGCCTAAACATATTTACTTATAAATTAAAATAATATTAATTCTTTTTTTTAAATAAAAAGATTAAAGATATAAGTTTTTTAATATATTTTATAACTAATTTCTTTATATTTAATATTTATTTCAAAAGATTAAACCTTTTTAATCTTTTATTTAATACTAATTTAATAAATAGTTTAAAATTTACTTTATTTTTTTTATCTTTTAAAAATATTAATAATTATTAAATATTACCTTATTATTATTCAAATAATAACATTTTCCTTAAATCTAATATTTCCAATTAACAATATATTATTTAATATACCTTATATAATTAATTTAACGTAATTAACTTTTATACCAACTTTCTTAACTTTATTATCACTTATATCTTAAATAATAATACTTAACCTAATTAATACTAATCTTAAAATCTTTTAACGATATTATAAAAGCTATTTAATTATTAAAACTATATAAGAAAAATGTTCTTAAGTTTAATAATATAGTTTAAATATTAAAAATACTAATATTAATAATAGAAAATGGATTTATAAAGCCTATATTAAAGAAAAAGGTTTAATTCTTATTATATATATTACTTAATATTAAAAATAATTAGGTTAATAAAATAAATAATAAAGAGTTATTAAACTAATTTAAAAAATAACTAAATATTATAAATAATATTAAATAAGTAATTTAAATAAATATAAATAATTTTATTTTAAATCCTAAGCTAATATTAATTAAATATTTATATAATTATACTATTAGCCCTAATATACTATTTAATTCTATTCTATTATAAAGTATTATAAATTTTAATTAATACTATTATATTAAAAGGCTTAATGGGTTAAATAAATTAATTACCTATTTTAATACTAACCTATTTATATTAAATATAAATCTTTATAAATTACTTTAATTAATTTATAAAATATATCAATTTAATTTATTTACTTTAAATATTTAAATTAGCCATAATAAAATCTTTATTAACCGCTTTAATTATAATTATAATATACCTTTATTTAAATATATTAACCTATTTAAAAATTCTTTAATACTTATTTATAATATATTATAATCCAATTATTTTAAATATTAATTATAATTAAATATATTATATATATTATACCTTAATTTAATTATCTTACCCTAATTATAATATAAACTTTATTAACTTTTCCAATTATATTTATAGTTTTAAATATAGTAATTATTTTATTAAATAAATTAAATTAATAATATTTATAATATTTAACCTTATATAAGATTTAAATCATTACTTATACTTACCTATATTTTCATTAAAAAGGCTTAAAAAATAATTAAATAAAGACTTATAAGCTAAGCCTTAAAATAGGATAATATAAGGTTAACATATTCTTTTAATATTATTAAAAGAGAAAATAAAAGATTAAAATAATTTTATTATTAATAATTTCAAAAATAATATTAATATAAACAAAGGAATAAAGATTATTAATAAATTATATAAATATAAAAATAATTAACTCACTATTTTAAAACTAATCCTATTATTAAAACCAATTTTATTTTATTTGGTTTATAATATTTATTTTATAAAAAATTATTCATTTATATCTTAATTATTTCCTATTATATCTATTTCCTAATATATATAAAGAAAATTTTTACCCTTTTAAAAAACCTAAAATAATTCCAATAAACTAAAAATTATAATTAAAAAGATTTTATATACAAAATTAATTACTTTATTATATATTTAAATAAATTAATACTTTATATTTACCTTATTTAAAAGATTACTAAGTTTAAATATTAAATTTTAATTAAGCCTTTAAACTTTTTATTAATCTTATCCTTATTTAAATTTAAATTTAACTTTAGCTTATTTAAATCCTTAATTTTCTAACCTCCTTCTTAGCCTTTAAGGTATAAATAGGGTTAAATAATATCTTTAAAGGTTTTAACCTAAAGATTATAATTACAACATTTAATAACCATTATTAATATTAAAAAGAAAAATAAAAAAATAAATATAATAATAGTTTAATATAATTTTTAATAATTTAAATATAATAAGAAATAGAAAAATATTAAATATATTTCTCATTTTCAAATATTTAAATAAGGATTTAGCTTTAAATATAAGTATATCTTTAATCAATAATACTTATATAAATAAATAAAAAGGTATTTTTATACATATATATATAAATTAAAAATATAAAGTTTTTAATAATATGATATTATATTATTTAATTTCTTTATTTTAAGATATTATAACTTATATTTTATTAAAATATTATATCTTTTTTTCTTTTTTTAAAAATTTATTTATAAAGATTAATTTATATAAGGCAAATCTTATAAATATTTTAATTAAAAATTAATTTAAAAGGATCTTATTTTATAATTAATATTAACATTATCCTAATAACTTTATTATCACATCATTTTCAAGTTTTTATATTAATATAATTATTATCTAATATTAAAAATTAATTCTTTATAATTAATATATTAAAATAAATTAAATATATAAAGTTTTTAATTAAAAAAATATCTTCACTATTAGGAATATCATTATCAAATCTAATCATTTAAATAATATATCACTCCTTTAAAATTATACTATATTTAATACCAATAATATAAAAGTTATTAACTTAACTTATAATTATCTATATAATATAAATATTAATATTCTTATTATCTTTTTTTAAGATAAAATATATTTATATTTTATTTATTATTTATACTTATTATATTTTATTATAACTAATAAATATTTCTATTTAAATTAATAAATATAACATATTAATTTAAATATATATTCTTAAAATTACTTTTAATATTATATATCCTTACCTTATTTACTTAAAAAAAATTTTATTTAAGAACTAAATAAGAAATATTTTAAGAAAATTAAATTAAATTAAATAATTGTTTCTTCTAAACTTATAAAGGTTATTATATATTTATAATAATTCTAAATTTATTAAATTTAAGTGGGTTTATTAAAAAAATATAATATATTATTTGCAATAATTAAAGTTAAAGTAAGATTAAGATTTATTTATAATAATTTTAACTAAGTAAATATCATTATTTAAAATAAGAAGATTATAAAAATAGTTAATTAAAAAATGGTTAGGTTTTTTAAATTAAAGCATATTATTAAAGTTTTTAGCTTATATTATATGTTAATAGAACTATTTTTAAAGGATCATTACTTAATAAAGGAAGAAATTTAAAATTGGATATTTTAATATAATTTATATAAAGATTTATAAGGATTTTTTACATTTTTTCTTTTTTTTCTTTTATATATATAAGAAATAATAGCTATTTATTTATAAGGATTATATTATAAAATTCCTTAAAAACCTTTATACCTTAACTTATTATAAATTAGTAAGTAATAGGTTTTTATATTATATGGTTTAATATTATTAATTTAAAAAAAGAATAAGTGAATAATATAAATAAAAGATATAAGTTTTAAGTTATAAGGTTATGGTTTTTAAAATATAAATATAATTTAAAAGGAATAAATTATTTAAATAAATAATTTAATTATTCCCTTTCTTATTTTCTTATAATTTCTTCTTTATTTCTTATAAAATTATTTTTATTATAGTAAATAATTTAAATGATTTTAACTACCTTCTTATTTTATATGTTATTATTAAATAATTTAGGCAATATTACTTAACTTATTTTGGATATATTAATCTTTAAGAAAATTTACTAAATTTAATTTTTCTAAGGTTATAAATATATTTATATATTATTTATAAACGCTATTATTATAAATATATAAATTCTTTTCCTTTTATATATAATTAATATATTTATTTCTACACTATTCTTTTAAGCTAATATATTTAAAAAATAGCGATATAATTAAAATAAAAAAGCTAAGATTTAATTTACCAATTATATTATAATATTATTTATTATATTTTTAGTATAAAATATTATTATGTTTTCCTTTATTTATAATAAATAAACTTTAAAGTTAATAAGATTTATAAAAAAGCTAATATATATAATAACTTAAAGGATAATTATAAGTTACTTTAATATAAATTTGATATATTTACCTAAAATATTTTAACAAAACATCTTATATTTTTAAACTTAAATTAATTACTCTTTAAAACACATTTTCTTAATTAAGATTAATCTCCCATTTATAATATATATCTTTACCTTTTTCTAATAATTTATATATATTAATGATATAATAATATTTTTTATTTAATAATATATAATTATAATATAATAAATAAAAAAACTTATAATAACCTAAATTATATTAAACTTAATTTTAAAACCTATTAGTTTTAAGTTTCCCTAATTTAATTAAACTAGAAGCTAACCTATTAATATACCTTTTAATAATTATTTATATTATAAGATTAAATACTTTTTTATTAACTTAAGTAGTTAAAAGGATATTATATTAAAAAAATAAATAAGATATTAAATTATTTTACTTTTCTTATAAATTATCTAAGATAAACTTATAAATAATTATAGAAATTTTATAGCTTAATTATTAATAATATATTACTCTTTAATTAATTCCTTTCTCTTTTTAATATATAAATAAATATTTAAATATATAGCATATTTATATGTTATTTTTAATTTACCCTTTCCTTTTTATTAATTATATTTTAAACCTTATAATATAATCTTAAATTTATTAATAATAAATTAATTATTATATATTATATAGTTTATTAGGAAAATACCTAAAAATAAAATATATTTTAATAAATTATAAAAATAAGGATTAAAACTTTTTTTATTATAATAACCTTAAATATTATTTACTTTATTAAAAACTTTTAACTTCTTATATAATATTTATTACTTAAAATATCCCTTATATTTATAAACATTTCCTAATATTTTTAATAATATATTAATTTTATAATTTAATTATTTTATATAAAGTTATTTAATATTTTTCCCTTTTAAAAATATAAGTCATGTTAAAATTAAAAAATATTTCTAACTAAATATGCTTAAATAATATGAAAATATATAATTAATAATATGATAGGATTATTTAATAGCTTATTATAATATAATTAAAAGGATTAATAAAAGGAACTATTTATTTAATTTTAATTTTTAACTATTTCTTTAAGCCATTTAAAAAGATATATAATATTAATATACCCTTTTTTAAACCTTAAGCTATATTATACTTAATTAAAATACTATATTACTAATATATATAAGGAATAAAGATATAATATTAAAAGTAAAATTAATTATATATTTAATTTAATTTTTAAATAAAAATGATTATTTTGCAATTTTAATTTATAATTATAAGCATTAATATTAGATTTTTATAAATTTATAATTATATAGCTATAAAAATTAATTTAACTTAACGTTTTAATATTTATAATAATAATTAGTAAAAAATAAGCTAGTTTTATTAGGAATTAATGATAATATTATTTAAAATTATGGTATTTTATATTATATTATAAAGTAATAAAGCTTTTAAACTTATGGGTTAGTGGTGATTAATTTTATTTAAGCATTTATAAAAGAAAGGCTTAATAATTAAGTAAAGTTTTATAATTTTAAAGTTATAAAGAAAGAAATGGTTTAATAGTAATTTAATTGGTTATATTATTAATTAAATTATATATTTAATATAAATGTATATATCCTATAAGTTATAGTATTATTTTATTATAATTTTATTTAATAAAAATAACTATATATAAAAATATTATTACTATTTAATATTATAATAAGTAAATCTTAAAATATTTTAATAAATTTATTGCCTTTATTATTATATTTTAAAAGATTTTAAAAATCCTTAATTAGTTTATTAAATACCTTATAGCAATTATAATTTCTTATAAAAATATCCTAAGATATATTAATAAGCTTACTATATTAATAATATTAAATTATAACCCCTAATATGGTAATTAATTTATTAAATATATTTAATAAAATAATTAAGTCTTTAATGTTTAATATAATTAAATATATTAGCTAATATATAAATATTTTAATATTAAATATTAGTTAGTTAAAGTTTTTAATTTGTTTTAAGTTATTAAATATACCCTATTAATATTTTATAATATTAAAATTTAATATAAATAATATTAAAATTTAATATAAATAATAATTAATAAAATTATTTATTGCTATTATATCCTTTTAATTAATAAAGTTAAAGCATGGGTAAAAATGGTATATTTAATATTTATAATAAAAGTTTAAAAAACTTTTAAGTAAAATCTTAATTTAGAAAGTATAAAAATTTTTATAATTTATAACATTATTTATTAAAGATAATTTATTTATATATTAGTTATTTTTTAATTTAATAATTAAATAAAGTAAGTTAGTATAAATATCTTATTAATTAAATTATAATATTTATTTTATAATTCTTAAATAAAAACATATTACTTAAAATATAAAAATATATAAGCTAATATTATAGTAAAATTATATACCTTATTTAATAAAAAATAAGTATTATAATTTAAAAAAGTAATTAAAGTATAAATAAAATAAATAATTATATATTAAAATATTTAATAAAAAATAAAAACACTATCTTTTTAATAATCAAATATTTATTTATTAAAAATATTATTTTAAAAAAACCTAACTTTTAAAGATTTATAAGCTATTATATTTTATTAACTTTTCTTAAAATTTACTTATTATAACCCTTTCTTATAACCTTATTTTATAGCTAGTTACTTCCTTAAAATTAACTTACTTTTCTTTACTTTATCATTTTTTACTTATTTATTCTTTACTTTATCATTCCTTAAATAAGAAATATTATTTAAAAACTTTATAAATTATCTTAAAGACTTTTAATAAAGTAATAATATATTTTAAGCTATCTTCTTTAAATATAATATATATTTTAATAATAAACTTTTTATTTTTAATATATTATTTATATTTATTACTTCGTTAAATTCTTTATTTAAATTTGCTATAATTATAATTATAAATAAAAAGTATAATTTAATTATAATATTTATTATATCTTTTTCTTTTTCCTTCACTTATAAAAATATATTAAAAATATATATATATAGTTCTTTATATTAATCTTTTTTTAATAATATAAAAATATTAATAAAATAAATAATAAAATATTCTTTATATTCTTAATCCCAATCTTATTAAAAAATATAAAGCTATGCCTTAATATTATTTAATATAATATTAAAAGTAACAATAATAAATAATATAAAATTACCCCTTTCTTTTAAATATTAGTTAAGTTTTTAAGCAATATTAAAATAAATAATATATCTTATAATAATTTAGTTTTAAATAATTATTAAAAATTAAAAAATATTAATATTAAAACTTTTATATTTAATTATAAAAAATAAAAAGTTAAATATAATATAAATTTTAATTAATTTATTTATAATCTTAAAATATTAAAATTTTTTAAATTAAATAAGTAAATTACCCTAAAACATATTAAGCTTTAAGCAAGGAAGTTTTATCTTTATTAATAAATTTAAAAAAATAATTTAATAATAAATAAGCTTATTATTAGATTTCTTAAAATAAAAGCTTATAAGCTTTTTTATTATATTAAATAAATAAAAATTAAGTTTTTTTTTCACTTTTATTTTTATAAATATAATATTAAGTATAAACTTTTCTAAAATTATAGTTAAGTTTAGCCTTATTATATAATTCTTCCCCAAATCAAATATTTACTTAAAATACTTTTCTCATTCTAATAAAATTATCCCTTAATCTACTTAATCTTTTATATCTATTCCCTTACCCTTTATATTAAATAATAATGATTATATATATTTAAACTATATCTTTAATAACGAAAAATAATCTTCTTTATATTTAATTTTATTAATAACTTAAATAATATTATTTAAAATATTATAAAACTTATTATTAAAAAATATATTATTAAAATTAAAATAATAAATATAAAACTTTAAATTAATAATTAGATTTATATATTTCTTAACTTTAATTTATATTATATTAATTTTACTAGATTTTTAAGATTTAATATTATCTATATTATAAATTAAAAATATTAATATTTTATAAATAAAATTTATAAATAATATTTTAATAACCTTATAATTATTTAAAACTTTTTTAAACCTTTTTAATTAAAATAAATTAAGATTTATTAATAAACCATAATTTATAAAAATAGGATAATTAATATTAAAATCTTTAATTAAAAGCGATTAATTATTTAATATTTCTTAATTTAAATTAAAATATATTAACCATATAAAGATAATATAAAAAATAAATTTAAAAAAGATATTATTAAAAATATAATCTTATAAAGATAAAAGGAATAAATAATTAAAGATAATTAAAATTAACTACGATTAATTAACTTATATAAAAATATATTAATATAAAATAACTTATTTATAATAACTAAATTATTTATACTTTAATAACTTATTTTATTTTTAAAAATTTAAATATAATATTTTTATAATTAAAGTTAAAGTTTTTAATAAGAAAATATATTAACTTAAATTTAATTAGCTTAAATCTTTTTATATAAGGCGATTTAATCTTATTAAATAAACTATGCTATTTTTTTTAGGGGGGATATTTCTTAAGCGATAAGGATTAACTTTAAAAGTATATTATAATAATAAAAAAAGATATTTTATAACTATTATTAAATTAAAATATATATTTATATTTATATAAATATATATATTAAAAAGAGTAATATTAAAAAAATAAATACATTTTTCTTTAATAATTAAAGCCATTATAATAACTTTTTAATAATTTTAAATAATTAAGGTAAAATAATTACTTATTATATATATATAATATATTATAAATCTTATAATAAAATATTATTAATAATATTATAAATATTATTATTATAAAGGAAATATAAAATATTTTAAAGGCTTATTTAAAAGGTATTTCTTATACTTTTAAGCTAATTAAAAAGTTATAATTTAATAAAAATAAAATAAAATAATTAATTAAGGATATAATAATATAAAAGAAAAGATAAAAGAAATAATAATTTTATTATTAAAAATAACAGCCTTTATTAATATATTTAAAAAAAAGATAAAATATAATTTAATTAAAAAAATATAATAAATTTTAACTTATTAATTATATTTATACCTATATTATATCATATTTATAATATATTTTAGTATATAGTATAGATTATTTAAAAATATAGTTTATATACTATATTATGTTATTAATTTTAGAGTTTTGGCGGGTTGGCAGTTTAGTGCCAAATGGCTAGCTATCCTACGCCATGGGTGGAGTCAAAATGAGCGGGTTGCGTGCTTCTAACCCCTGTTTAGCAAGGACTCTGACTGCACTGCCATGTCAGTCCCGGGAAGTCGTAATTAATGGCTGAGAAATGTGTTCTTACCCCACTGAAACCACATAGGGGATACAGTTGATGGTGTCAAGTCCGGCTTCTGTAGACCCCACGAGGTACGCGGAAGATACTGCGTCTAGGACATCGGGGTTCTGGTAGTTTTGGTCGACTGGTGTGTCGAGAGTTGTATTTCCCTAGGGGCCTTCAATGATAACGATGGTTTCCCTCAGGGCACGCGTAGAACAAACAAAAACAATGGTAGAAATTGAAAAAGTGGTTACTTTCATGATGAGAGTTCCAATTGAAATATACCTTATAATGATGACCAATTAAGATACTTGATATGTTATAGGTACCTAGGAATGCAAGTGTGATTTGAATGACGTTTAATATGCTGAAAACTGAGTTACCTACCTCCTACCGGTACCTCAGAACAAGAAGTTGGATGTCGATTTTATATGAAAATATTCTTTCTCTACCCTCGTGAATGCACCCTCTAGGTCTCTATCAACAAGCATCAAATAGTCTTACTAGATCTGCCGTTTTATTCTGTGGACATGATTGCATGGCTGGAGCAGAGTGTCATTGGAAGAGGAAAGCTCGGCCGGCATTCGCTCATTAGATAACTGTAATTTGAAAGTATAGGAAGTCTAATCGTAACTCATCGTATAAATGTCGAATTTTTATAAAAATAAAACGAATATATTTCGATGGTGTGCCATCTTCTTTGCCTTCTGGAGTGCCACCAGAGACGCCAAACTGTAGCTTCCACTCTAAGTCGACCATATAATCAGCTACCATCTCAATATTTATAGCTTATAATGTCATAAGAGCTTTATATAACTTTAGCATACATGATACAGTAGTAATCGGCAGCAAACTAGAGCTGAACTCGGGTATACCTATGTAAACATGATCTTCTTTACCCACACTACATTACTTCAATGTATCCTTAAATGGGGGCCTTCTAACATGACAGAGTCTAACAGGCCCCTCTTTTGTTATCGAATGGATTTATATTATGTTAACGCCTTGGCCCATATCCAAGGTAGTGCTTCAAAATTATAGGCAGACATGTAATGCCCAAAAATGTGTAGTCTGGAAGAGGCGCGAAATGGCTATTATAGAGCTCCCTTTATCTCTCTGCTTAGATGTGAGACAAAAAGCAGCCGCCCTGCTGTGCCTTTAATCCTGTAGCTATAATTATACAAACCTCTCTACGACCGCTTTTAAGTGCCTTAAGACAACACCATATTTGAAACGACCATATCTTTCTCTGCTATTCGAAACCGCGGAGTGGCTTCTAAATCGTATCCATAAACTTCCGATCGATATGCTCTCCGCGATTTTGGTATCTACGGGAGTCAAATTCATTCTAATCTGGTCATACCAAAATGTATTGGAAGGACCATGATGGAGAAATAGTCTTCAGGTGACAGTTACTAGATGACCCCAGCTCTATACAGACTTATAAGACTATGAGCAGTGTTTTAGTCCTAGTCAGTTTGATACTTCGTTTATTATGTACGCATGTGATTGTGAGGCAATTCGGGCTACCTCACGCAGAAAAGACTGTAGAAGAGATGTAGTACATGTCTTAATCATAAAAGGGGAAGTATTAAATCGAATGAGTTTCATTTTCAATGCGAAATAACGTCGTTTAATTTTATTCCTCTCTCTCTCAAAAACAATATCTTAATTGAGAAGTATGGGAATAGGCTTCCTCCCGTGCGATAAGATATCAAAAGTAACCTTTCTTTTTGAGAGGTAGGTAGATATTTTCTTGGGCAATAGTTACTTTGTCCAACGTTCAGATATCCAATTCCAACGCGTGAAGTTCGGATAAAGTTTATAGTCAGTGTCGCAAGTTAACTTCAATGCATGCACTTATCCCACCTCTCCCATCGTGGCCCGGAGCTTCTGCCTCCGCATAGGGTTAAGGGATAACTTTGAATCAGTACGAGTTCACCTGTAATTGGGCGACAAAGCGGAGATATATGTGGAAATAGATAATTAGATGGAGAAAGACGGCGCCTGATGCCCCGTTGCTCACCAAGTCTTGTTATTTCTGGCTTTAAGGGGCAAGCGTTCTTGAAAAAATTGCATTTTGGAGTTACATACCTAGGTACCCTAGCTTCATTTCAGCTGGTCTAGATGGCCCAAACGTCGCGTATTGATTAAAGAAATGGGCGAAGCTAAGGAGACTTGACGTATGAAAGGATCGTCAATGATATTAACTGTTTTATCAATTAGTCGTACGCAACGCCTGTAAGCCGCATAGGCGACCCAATACGAAGTCGGCGCAGGTACGAAGTAAGGCGTACTCTCGTAAGCTGGCGAATGCTGGATTTCTAATTTTGAATCCCACCACGCAATAATATTATGGAGAAGATATGCCGCCCTGTTGGGGGCTATATGCTGCGAGAGGCTCCCCCCATTAAAGGTACAGCTAGAAATATAAATATGTCTCCTCGAATCTTAAAGTTGGTACCTGGATTAGGTATATAACGTGTCTTGGTCCGAGATTCCTTTTCTTAAAACTCAATACCCCTTTCTTTAACTCTCCTTTTGGTCCGTTCCAAGACCGCCAGTAGCGCACGGAAGGGAAGTCCGGGCTTCTCGTCGCGAGTAAGATTTAGCTCCATCTTTCCGCTGCCAGTAGCTTCGCAGACTCGGTTTGTTGAAATATGTCGCGGTTGATCGTGACGGCATTGGCATATCTTGCCATTGGAAGCCATGCGGTACCCTTGACGAATCTAGAAATAGTAAGACCGAAAGCATGTGCGGCGACGGCGGAGTGGACGGGATGGAAGGACATCAAGCACGCCTTCATCTTGTTAGTGTCATCGTCCAAATCTCACAGGGTAAATGCTAACCTATTTCTAGTGGAGACAGCTACACACAGACAGGTACTGTGACAGAAAGAGACGGCGCAGTAGCTGAGATGAATAGTCCTAATATGAAAGCTAGGGTTTAACTATACGCAAACGCCACCGTCAGCGTCAAATCCCTTTGGCAACCCCGCGTATCCTGGATGGACGTCCTCAAACGGGCCAAACTGGGTCGGGTTTCTTACTGTCAAGTATAATGCATCACGTCTGCTGACTTACAACTTTGCGTACGGAGGTGCTACCGTTGACTCAGCTCTCGTTCAGCCATACATGCCTACAGTCCTGTCAGTCAAGCAGCAGGTCCAAGATGAATTTATCCCGGGTTACACTGGCAAGTCACCAAAAGCTCCGTCAGCACCGAAATGGACGGGCGCCAATTCCGTCTTCGCCATCTGGATCGGTATCAACGATGTCGGAAATTCGTATGGCTCTGGTCCGGGATCTTCAGGCCCACTTTACACCAAGGTTTTTGATGTATATTCGGGCCTCATTGATCAACTCTACACCGGCGGCGCAAGGAATTTTGTCTTTATCAACGTTCCGCCTGTAGACAGGAGTCCGTTGACAGTGGGCCAAGGGAAAGCCTCCGTAGAAATGGAGAAGGCGGCCATCGCAGATTGGAATAAGCGAGTAGCGGATACAGCCGCCGCACTCAAGAGCAACCACACAGACGAGGTTAACGTCTGGATCTATGATTCGAATAAGAGCTTCGGGGAGGTACTGGACAAGCCAAGTACATATAAACAGACTGCCGGTCTGAAAAACACGACCGGCTACTGCAGTGCCTATCAGAAGTAAGTTCGGAAACCCCTATAACCAGCGCAAGCCAAGTCAAGTAAGGTTTCAAGAAGATCCTGACAATTATAGTGGCACGCCTGAGGAAAATACCCTCACCCCAAGTTGTGGGGTTGCTGTAAACGAATATTTCTGGCTCAATAACCTTCATCCAACGTATCCCATCCATGATGTAGTCGCTGAAGGGGTAGCTGATGGTTTGGTCGCGGGCCCAAGTGTGTGCTAAGGGTTACGATAATGTAACTCGGGGGGTCGAAGAAGGTATAAATGAAGGAACGAAAAAGGGGCTCGGGAAATATTACCTATTATCTCATGATATCTCAATCTATACACTAAATTTATGCCATTTGTGCCGTGATTGAGAAGGAATTAATTCAATAATCCGAGAACACGGTCACAATATCGTAAGAGGTATCTACCTTAGGTACCTAGAGTAAATGAGAAGCCCTCGAGAATAGATGCATAATAATTATCGAATTATAAGTTTAGGTAAGTGTGCTAACTCCGGCGCAACTATAATCTGTGGACAGCAAGTTCAACATAGTTGCTATAAAGGTATGTTCATGTTCGCTAATATCTTGGTTGGATCCGCACTGCCAATTACCCCGCCAGTTCGTTAACAAATATGGTGCTCAATTAGTACAAATCCGACAAAACCCATTTTAATAAGTAAACCCATATTAACTTATCTTAGTACTTAAATCCTCAATTCGATTAGCAAGCTACGCCCGCTAAGCCATAACCATTAATCCATGCCTATTATATTTATAAGGTATTTATAGCTTAATAATTAAATTAAAATTAAAATTAACTTTATTTAACTTAAGGTTATTTAATTAAAAATATATGTATTTTTTTTAAAATATTTATTTAAATAACCTTATAATTTAATAATTACGTATTAAATAACTTTAAAAAAATAATTTTAAAATAAAATATATTAAATATAAAACTTTTTATCTTTTTTTTATATTTACTAAGTTTAATTTAAGCATATAATAATTATTAAAAAAAAGAAATTTTTCGATTATAAACGTTAATTTAAACCTAATAAAATATTTTATTTATATCGTTTTATAATTTAATAATTATTTATTAAATAACTTTTAAAAAATATTTTAAAGTAAAAGCTTTAACATATAAAACTTTTTATTTTTTTATTAATTAATTAAAGATAATTTAAATGCGTTATAAGTGTTAAAAGAAAGCATTTAATTATTTTAAAAAATAAACGTTAACTTAAACTTAATAAAATACCTTATTTATATCGCCTTATAATTTAATAACCACTTATTAAATAGCCTTTAAAAAATATTTTAAAGTAAAAGCTTTAACATGTAAAACTTTTTATCTTTTTTATTAATTAATTTAAGATAATTTAAATACGTTATAAACATTAAAAAGAAATGTTCGATTATTTTAAAAAATAAACGCTAACTTAAACTTAATAAAATACCTTATTTATATCGCCTTATAATTTAACAATTATATATCGAATAGCTTTTAAAAAATATCTTAAAGTAAAATATTTAATATATAAAACTCCTCCTTTTTTTTATTAATTAATTAAAAACAATTTAAATATATATGTTAAACGTTAAAGCTATTAAAATTATAATAATATTAAAAGCATTTAATTAATTATATTTATATTAAAAGTCTTAGTAAAAGCCTTATTAAAAAGCCATTAAAAGTAATTATATAACGTTAAATTATATTTAAATTAATTATTAACTTTTTTATTCTTTTAATGCGATTAATTTTTTAATACTTATTTAATTAAATAAATATATATTTAATAAAGTTAATAAAAAAGGTTATAATTAAAAAATGTTAATTTAAGCTAAAATATTTTAAACTATATGTTTAAAAAGATTTATAAGGATTATAATCCTTTTTAATTAGCTTAAAAATTTTATAACAAAGTAAGTATAAAAATTTTAAACTTATAGTTTAAGCTTTACTAAAATAAATATTAACTAAAGCTAATTAAAGCTTTTTTTACCTTAAATATAATATTAAAAGCTTATATAAAAGGTAATTATATTAATTATAATTAAAGTTTTAATTATTTTTCCTTATATAAAATATTTTTTATATATTTAAAATATTTATTATATATTTAAAATATTTATTATAAACGTATTTAAATAATATATAAAAATTTAAATAATATACTTTTTTAAAATTACCTTTTTATATATATTTATTTATATTTATATAAGGCTTATTTAAAAGTAAATAAGGTAAGTTATTTTAATTTTTCCTTAAGCTTAATATTATTATATAAATTATTAATAATGTTATTTCGTATAAAGCATTAAATAATATAATTTTTAAATTTATATAAAATATAAAAGTTATTAAAATATTTATAAAACTTTATATAAATTAGGAAAGGATAGTTATAAATTCTTAAATAAGCTTAATTTTAATAAATTTAATAAAAGATTAGGATAAAATAGCTATAATTAATAATAAAAAAGGTATTAATATAATTATTTTTTATTAAAAAAATTTAACTAGGTTTAATTAATCTTTATATAATAAAGATTAAATTTTTTTATATATTTAGGATAATATATTAGTAAATATTATAATATTAATATTTTAATTTTAATTTATTAATAAGGAAAAGGATAATAAAAGATTTCTTTAATATTTAAATAATTTAATTATTTTAAATCTTTTTAAGTATTATAATTAACTATATATAATATTAATTATTATATAAAAATAAGGTTAAAAAAAGAAATAAAGGAAAAATATATAATATTTTTATATATTATAAAAACTTAATTATTTTAATTTATTTTATTATATATAATATTAATAATGTATATATAATAAAAGGATTAGAAATTTTTATATAAGGTTATAATAATATTTAAAAATAATAATAATATTAATAATATTTTATACTAATTATTATAATAATAACATAATATATATAAAAGGTAAAAATTTAAAATAATAAGGGATTTTTAATAATATATTAAATATTTTTTATATAAATATATTTTTTTAACTATTTAATATATAATTATTATATAAATTTATTATAATTATTATATATATTTATTATCTTTAATTATAATAATATAGCTTTTATATAATGGTATATTTATATAAGTAAATAAGTATTATTATATAAACCTTATTTAATGCTTTAACTAATAAGTATTTAAGCTAATAAATATTTTTTAATAATTCTTTTATTTTTTTAATATATTTCTTTTCTTTCTTTTCCTTTTATTTATTTTAATATTTTTATATTTTTATATAAAAAGCTTTTTATTATATTAATATATATTTAAAAAATTATTTACCTTTAATTTTATAAAAATAATAGGCCTATTTATATATATATAAAAATAAAATGTTTATTTAATAATTTTAAATATTTTTTTTATAAATTTATTTAATCTATAATTATTATTATTAATGATAATAATAATCTTTTTAAATTTAACTTTTCTTAGTTTTTTTCTTTTTATATAAATCTTTTTTAATATTTTATGTTAAAAAATTTTACATTAATGTAAATAATAATTATTAATAAATATTAAATTAGTAATTAGCTATTTTAAATCTTTATTCTTTTTTATATAATTATTTAACTTATAACTTAAAATAGGTTAAATAACTTAAAATAATTTATCTTAAATATTATAAAAAGCTTATTATATAAGTTAAATAAGTTAGTTAAAAGAAATAGGAAATTAAATTATATGGATAAATATATTATTATTATTATTATATATATTTAAATAATATAATTAATTTAAATTCAAAGTATTTAATACTTTAATCGTATTTAATAAATTTGTATAAAGCTTATAACCTTAAAATAATATTTAAACTAATATCCCTTTAAAAATTATTAAACTTTAATTATTTTATTTACATAATTACTTAAAAATAATTAAACCTAATTAAATTTAATACTTTATATAACCATATTTAATTAATTTATTCCTTAAACAAACATTTAAGAAATATTAAAAGGTTATATTAACTAAGTTATATTTTAAAAAAGGGCTAATTAACCTCCTATTTCTTAATAAGCTTATTTATATAATTTAAGATTTATTTTATTTATTTAATCCCCTTTTTTAACTAAAGAAATATAAACGGGTTAATATAATATTATACTTTTATATCCTTTATAAAAAAAAGGCTAAAACCCCTCGTATAAAATAAAATTAAAAATAAAAATTTAATCCTTATATTAAGGTTAAAACAAAGCCTTTTAAATAATCCCTTATTATTACTAATAGAAATTTTATAAATTAATTTTTTTTATATAATAACTTATTATAATAAGTAACTTATAAAGAAGTTATTTTTATTTTCTAACGCTTAAAGTAATAAGTTTTAATAAACTTTAAGTAACTTAAGGCAAACTTTTTCTCTTATATAATAAAAAGGCTTTAATATATAAAAAGTAAGTAATAAAAACAATAAAAAATATAATAAAAAATATAAAAGTAATAAAAAACATAGTAAAAAACGTAGAAAATATAATAAAAACAAAAATAAAAAAAAATTAAGTTTTAATAAAAAGGCTATTATATAAAATGGCCTAGCTTTTCATACTTATAAGGCTTTTTAAAAAGGTTTTTAAAGGAAATAATATCCCTTTTTCGTACGAAAAATAAGCGCTATTTATTAACTATATTATTATTACCTTTTTATATTTTTTAAACCCTTTTAATTATTTTTAAAAGTAATTTATTTTTAAAAAGGTTATTATTAATTAAAATAAAATAGTTTTATTAAAAGAAATTTAATAAGGTAATTTAATATTATTAATTTTTATTATATAAATATTTAAATTAAATTTACATATTTTTTAATATTATTAATAAAAGCTTTAATTAGCTTAAAATAAAATTTTCTTTTAAAGTTAATATAATTTTATATAAAATTTTTAAGTTTAATATAAATCTTTAAATATAATTTAATATAATTCTTTTTTATAAAAAACTTCTTATTAAAATTAAGGGCCTTTAGTTATACCTTATATTATTAAAAAGTTTTAATTGTAATAAATTTATTAATTTTTATATCTTTTAAAAGGGTATATATTATCCTTATAATTTTATATAATATTAAGTTTTCTTTAATAAAAATGGCTTAATTAAAAACATTATTTATATGATATAAATTATATAAAATCTTTAATTATATATAAAACTTTCTTTTTTATTTTTTAATATAATAACTATTTTAAATGTTTATAAATTTTATAAATTCGTTTTAAATTATAAGCTTATAAATTATATATATTATAATAAAATTATTAGATTTTTTAAAGATAAAAAAGCCATTATAAATAAGCTTATTTTAAAAGCTTTAAAATATATTAACCTTATATAAAAATAATAATTTTATATTTATAATTTAATAATTAATTATTCCCTTATAAAAATGTTAAAATTATAATTTTATTTTAATATTTCTTATATTAAGCCTTTAAAAATAAATAAATAATAATTAATTTTTTATTAATAGTAATAAAAATTATTTTAACTATTATAAAAATTAATAATAATATAATCTTTATAAGTTAAAATAACTTAAGCTTTAATTTATAATAATATTTTTATACTATAATTTACCTTAATAAAATAAAGGTATATTTAAATAATAAATATTATATAAAGGAATTATTTTAAAATATTAATAATTATAATTATTAAATATTTTATATAAATTTAAATAATTAAGTAAAAATAAGTATTAATATAAATATAAATTTAAATAAAGTATTAAAATTTAATTAAAAATATTATATAAAATTATACTTAAAATTTAAAATTTACTAATTTAATATAATTATTTAAAAATTAAAGAAAATTTAACCTAAAAATTATAAATTTTATATAATAATTTTATTTAATTTTACACTATTATTATATTTAAATAAAATATAATTATTTATATATTTAATATATATAAAATTTCTTAATAAGTAATTTAACTTTAACTTATATAAATTTATAAAAATAAAAATATTTATAATATTAAGTAAAAAAATTATATTAATTATATTTTTAAATAAATTTTTTAATTTAATTTAAAATTTCTTTACATTTTTCCTTTATATAATATTATTATTTAATATTATATTTTAATTATATAAATTAAAAAAGCCTTAAATTTATATTAATATTTTTTTTATAAAAGTTTTAAAAAATAAAAAAATTATTATAATTATTATAAAAAATATAAAATTAAATTTTAATTATTATTTTATTTATTATTTTTA
>KZ112784.1:0-19693 GCA_002120305.1 Hypoxylon sp. CO27-5 | reverse complement strand
CCCCCCCCCCCGGTCCCCTTTTCTCTTTTCTCCCTTTTTCCCCTATAACATATACATCAGGACTGAACATTTCCTAGGATTACACCATGGGCTTCAATCTCAGCGTCCTGTCGGCGGCAATCGGTGTATCCCAATTCTTCCGACAGGTCATTGCGCTGCAGTGGATATTCGCCTTTGTCATCATGGCGGTTCTCTTCATCGCGACCGTTATAGTTGCTGTTCCCGCTGCAACTGGGCGGGATATCAAGTTTGCGAGAGCACGAGAGGGCGAAGCTGAGCGAGCTCCGCTCCTCGGCGAGAATAACTAAGCATTACCTATGCGGAAAAAAAGGAAGAAAAAAAAAACTGTGTTGTTAGTGGTACTTATTTATGATGATGATGATGATGATGATGGTGGGAAGTTGTAATTGAAGGGGGGCTATATTTATTTAATAACTCTCTGCTCATTTGAATAATGGGGTTAGGTTGTTGGTGTTGGCTCGTCTGCCTTTTTTTTTCATTTTCCCATTTCCCCATTTCCCCATTTCGCAGCTTCTTTCTGTGCGATGGCGTTGGTGGCATTTGAGAGCGAGATGCTAAATTGTCTGCCCTTGACTGCTTTTCTAGGTAGATGATGGAATTATTAATCATTGCAGGTGTTCTTTTCAGTTCATAGCATAAAATAAGTATTACATAGGAAAATATGATTGTAATAAAATTATGAAAAGGATTAAGATAGAATCAGCGGTTGTGCTGCCTAGAAATTCATATGGCTTTCGCTTTCGCTTTCGCTTTCTTGAACATTGAGTTTATGTAGCGATAACGATAAGATTACCTATGTACCTGTAGCAACTCGCCTAAACCCGCTATACGTACATGTGAAGAAAACTGTTCACTTCATAAACTTGCGATCACTCATACCTACCTGAGGTACGTAGGTAGTCAATTAATTACTCGGTTCTCATCATGCTGGCCTCGAAGCTTCTCCCGATCGGTATTGGTACGGACATCTGTCGGATATCCAGAATTTACAAAAACATAACCTCCGACACTGGTGTTAAATTCATTCATCGCATTCTCACCCCTGAAGAGTACAAGACCTCTCAGGCTACGGAGATCCTCAGGTGTGTCTATATGCAGCAGAAGTATCGTGCACCAGTCCGGCCTTTCGATGACTGTAATGATTCCAATGATACTGCACTCATGAAGGCAGCTCAGTTCATCGCTGGGAGGTAAGTGTATATTCGTATTCGCCCGCAGGAGCTAGCTAGAAACATGCAACTCACATCTTATATTAGATTCGCAGCAAAGGAAGCAACTATGAAGGCCTACCCTCTCCGCAGGTTATTCTTTCGCGATATTGTAATCACCTATGCGCGCCATTTGACCCAGGAGCCTAGCGGCGAGAATTCTTCCCCCGGTTCGCATGAAAGACAGGATTCTATATCACCGGACCCCTCGTCGGACAATTCTATCCAGCCCGCTTTCCAGAGTAGCCCACCAGTAGCCATTATTAAGGGCGACGATACCCATGGAGACGTATATGCTCGCGTCAGTATCAGTCACGATGGGGATTATGCCCTGGCTATGTGTATGGTATCCTTAGAGGATCCGGCTTCACTTCCAGACTCGAATGCGAGTCCTTGATAGAGAAGTGGTCTCGAATATCTAACTACCTGGCTGCCTGCCTGCCGTATGTGGCTTGCTGCGCTGGGTTGTGTCGGAGGAGGCTTATTCAACCCCGACCTGGGTATCTGCTGGGACTTATCTATACCTGTTGTACATTCTTATGGCTGTTCCAGGTTGCTCTTAAACTGGAACCGTGTGGTACATATACCTTACCTGCAACATATGCGCGAAGCTTAGGCCAATGGATACTTACATGTATTCAACTCTCTCATATTCGCACGAAGTGAAATTCTTAACGTCCAAAGGGAATATGTTGTATTCATTATAGGAGGTACCTTTACCTACGCCACAGCGCAACTTAACGCCCCTAGCTGACTTGCCAAGTGGATTCACTCCGCACCAGGCCCCCAAAAACCCCAGTTCTTATTGCTAGGCTATTTTACAGCAGCATCTGACCTATGGTACCAATTGCAAATCTCAGATGACGCAACAAATCTCTACACTCTCTTTGTGTTCTCGCCTCTCTGAATGAAGTAATATGTGTCTCACCCACCACTGTACTAAGCAACCTTTGCCCCGCACAGACGGCATTGAGGGGCTACTAAACAATGTTCTAGCTTTATAAAGCCAAATAAATCGCCGAATTTCACCGCGAAATCGTCCGTTCATTGTGTATTGAGCGACGAAGCAGACTGCTTGGCGCAATGGTAGCGCGCGGTCCTCCTATTACTGCGGTTTATCCGTGAAATAGGTAGTGAAAGACTGAGGTTGCGGGTTCGAGTCCCGTGGTGGTCGCAGCTTATTTTTGTTTCTTCTTTTTGCTTGCTACTCCATTCTTTTATTTCAATGTTGGTAATCGCTATCTTTTCGGACGCTGTTTGCATTTTTCAATGCTTAACTAACAATTACGCTCGCTACAAACGCCCACCGTTAATTAAGTGTTTCTCCAGCCTTTCGTGGGACGTGTTCATGCTGCTTCCCGGAAAAAAAAAGATCAGTCATTTTATGGATGCTGTTAATATCCCTTCTTATTTTATTTTACTGAAAATGTTTATTAACATGAAAAAGCAATCACATTAAGAAGGGACTAACTAGATTGGATGTTTAATTCTTAACCGATAGATGCCTTTACTGTGTTATTGAAATTGAACTACAAATTGCCTTGTTGGAACTTATCGTCAAGTTAAACGTAGCGTTGTCGTGACACAGATGCAAGTCGAACGCATCTTTAAAATACATCTTAAATTATCACAGTAGTTGTAGTGGATGGGGTTTAGAACAAAATTAAGTGATCGGGACTCCTTATACATTGTTTAGCTTAAGTAATGGCACTGCGTAGTGGTGGGCTTAATGTTAGCCAGTACAGCAAACATAAGGTGGGTACTACGTAAGTAAGGTATTACATTATTAGCTAAGTTAAAAAATGATATATTTATTAACTTATCTTAGTAAAGCTTAAACCACGAGTTTAAAATTTTTATACTTACTTTGTTACAAAATTTTTAAGCTAATTAAAAGAGATTATAATTTTTATAAAAATTTTTAAATATATAATTTAAAACATTTTAACTTAAATTAACATTTTTTAATTATAGCTTTTTTTATTAATTTTATTAAATATATATTTATTTAATTAAATAAATATTAAAAAATTAATTATATTAAAAAAATAAAAAAGCTAATAATTAATTTAAATATAATTTAACATTATATAATTATTTTTAATAACTTTTTAACAAAGCTTTTATTAAAACTTTTAATATAAATATAATTAATTAAATATTTTTAATACTATTATAACTTTAATAGCTTTAACACTTAACATATATACTTAAATTATTTTTAATTAATTAATAAAAAAAAAAAAAGTTTTACATATTAAATATTTTACTTTAAAATATTTTTTAAAAACTATTTAATATATAATTATTAAATTATAAAATAATATAAATAAAATATTTTATTAAATTTAAATTAACATTTATTTTTTAAAATAATTAAACACTTTTTTTTAATGCTTATAACACACTTAAATCATTTTTAATTAATTAATAAAAAAAATAAAAAATTTTATATATTAAAGCTTTTACTTTAAAATATTTTTTAAAAGTTATTTAATATATAATTATTAAATTATAAAACAATATAAATAAAATATTTTATTAAGTTTAAATTAACATTTATAACTAAAAAACCTTTTTTCCTTAATAACTATTATATATTTAAATTAAACTTAATAAATATAAAAAAAAAATAAAAAATTTTACATTTAATATATTTTACTTTAAAATTATTTTTCTAAAGTTATTTAATATATAATTATTAAATTATAAAATTATTTAAATAAATATTTTAAAAAAAATATATATATTTTTAATTAAGCAATCTTAAATTAAATAGGATTAACTCAAACCTTAATTCGATTATTAAGCCATAAGTACCCCACAAATACAATGGGCACGGACCAACGGTTATGGCTCAAAGGGCGCAGCCCGCTAATCGAATTGAGGAACTAAGCACTGAGATAACTATTAACTTTCTCTCATGAGCTCCTAACCCCAATTGAGATAATTCTTCAAAAATAAACAGCCCCATGGTACGTATATAAGGTAAATAGTTTCAATAATGAGTTAGCGAATGTTAACCTGCACTTGCGTTGCGACCAGCGAATTGACAGCAACCCAAATTAGAAGGGGCGAAATGTACCTGCCCTCATTGATTGATGTTAAGGTACATGTAGGATCGAAACATGTGAAATCTTGGGGAAGGTACAGGCGGCGCGCCGTGTGGACCTAAAAAGTTAAAAGTCCAGAGCCGCAACAAGGTTCGCGTTCGTAAATAAACCCCAGCTGCACTCTTCCTCGCACAAACGCCGCCGCCTTGAAGAAAACAAGTTTATCACCGATCAATATTTCTTGAATAAGCTTCGAGTAATCGGCGTATTGAATTCTATCTTCTTCAATCTCCAATCCTCAACTACTTACAAGTAAGCCACCGTTCAACTTCTACAAGTACAAGCTACAACTACTACAATCCACCATGTCGACCGACGGCGACTTGTCAAAGCGCCAAATCACCCCCGTTCCCGTCCCCGTCCTACCAATCTCTGCCCAGAAACGCACTCTGGAGGACGATCACGCACCTCCCGTTTCCTCACCCCTCAACCCCAATCCCGAGGCGAAACCTAGCAAGTCATTGTCGCATGACGACGTAGCAGCTATGACGCGTGACAAGCCTGCTAGAAGCAAGAAGGACACGCTCAAGAAGCGAGAGTCCAAGGCTGGAGCCGGTGGAGACAGCTCCAGAGCTACACCTGATCCTAAGATCAAAGAGCTCCCGCCTAACGAGTCGTCGCCTATGCGCTATAAGCTAGCGCCTCCTAAGCCGTCTGACTTCGAGCCTGCGCGAGGACCCATCTTCACTCTCCATCATGAAGTTACCGGCCCGGATGGATCTACCATCCAATTCTATGAGACGTCGGAACAGTGAGTCGCATCCAACCTTGCACAATAGTGACCTCTTCCTAACCCATGTCTAGCGTCTACAACAAAAAATCCTTCCATTATCTTCACTGTATTGCCGATCCTGCCTTCCCGTCGTCGTTCTATTACCGACAGACCGAACCTGAACCCTACGGCGCTCACATCAGCTTTGAGGACGCCGCGACACACATGTACATGGACCAACAAGGTCGTCACATCACGACAGACAAGGGCTTCAGAACTGCAAGAGCCAATGTCGCCGTGCGCCAGGGCCGATGGTACTGGGAGTGCAAAGTCACCAGAGGTACGATCAAGAACAATGCTGACGGAAGCGTTGAGTCTCATGGCCACGTCCGTGTGGGATTCGCAAGACGCGAAGCTTCGTTGGACGCTCCTGTGGGGTTCGATGCCTACAGCTACGGCATCCGTGACGTCCAAGGGCAGAAGGTCCACATGTCGCGACCTAAGGACTTCTTCCCTCCCGGCGAAGAAATCCGCGAAGGTGACGTGATCGGACTGGAGATCCAGTTGCCGTCAGAGCACCTCCACCGCAAGGTTGTGCAAGGCCAGTACAACCCAGCTGTCGACTTGTTAGACGAAGATGAGCCTGCCATCGAGGCGGCCAACATCGTTCGAGACCGAATTCCTATCCGCTTCAAGCAGCACATCTATCTCGAGAAGATTGATTATCACACTACCAAGGAACTTGAGGATCTCATGAACCCGTCTCCTGCAGGTCCCTCTGGCACAGTGGGTAGTCGACCAGCCGACAAGCCCAACCCTAACCACCAGGTTCCAGCCTTGCGCACGCTGCCCAAGTCGTGCATTCGTATCTACAAGAATGGCGTTCTCATGGGCACACCTTTCACAGACCTTCTTGCCTTCCTCCCGCCTGCATCTAAGCCCCAAGCTCAAGTCGGTGCGCGTGAAGGAATGGACGATGGCATGGCGGGGTACTACCCCGCCATTAGTGTGTTCCGCGGTGGTGCGGCTGAGGTCAACTTCGGTCCTCACTTCTGGTACCCGCCGCCCGGTTACTGCGATGCGGACACAGATGGCGATGTGGAAATGATTGACGCGGATGGAGACACCAACACTGTGAAGGTCGCCACGTCAACCGCAAAAGGCAAGCTGGATAGAGTCCGAGCTGTAGCCGAACGGTATGATGAACAAATTGTGGAGGACATTGTAGCAGATGTCATCGATGAAGTCGACTTTTGGATGCGCGATGGCGCCCGCGTCATCGACCGCACCGGAGGAAGAGACGGCAAGGCGGAGACTACAGCGGGCATTGCGCCCGGCAGGGAAGAAATAAAAGAGCTTGTACAGGACGATTAGGACACGTTATCCGAACAAGACTCGTCGGAGAGTGATTCTTCTTCCTGCTCTTCTACCCGTGGTGCTACTACGGCGGAGGCTGATGTTGAGCTTGAGGCTGAGGCTCAGGCTGAGGCTGATGCTGTTGCTGTTGCGTCTTCGTCCGGTCCTGTTACCCATGACGATACCGATCACTCTTCTCCATCCGCAACTCGTCTCCTTGCGTTGAGACCTAAGAATGGTGGAATGACAGGCCCTTAGGGGTTCTCGTGTCGGTTGTGTTTGCGTACGTGTTTTACACGTAAAACACGTGCGTCTGGTGTAGGAGAGGGATATGAGATGAGGAAAGGAGATGACATCTAGCCCCATGGGATGTCTCTCGCAGTGAGGTTTAGTTGGGTTGATCTGGTGTTGAGGAGGAGATGAAGTGAGGTGACGTGTATGTAGTAGCTAGGAACTAACTCGTTCAGCTACGTTAGCAGCATGAGACATCGTGGACTTGTTTGTTCCTGGCAGAAAAGGGATATCAAGGAAGATGTGATGTTCTCGTACCATCTGACTAGTCTATACCTGGGACCCAGATGGAAGTTGAAATACAACTGCTCTTATCAGGTATTCCTACTGCTCTTGTTTGTGATGAGGATGTTTGTGATGAAGAAAGGGAATTGTTGCAATTGAGTGAAGTGAAGTGAAAAAATCTCCTGTGCTCTGGGAAATCCAAATAAGCAGCCCATTATTGTGACCCGGACCCTGAGCCCTCGTTATTGCCCACAACAATTATTTAATATTTTCCTCTCGGCATCCGGACGGCATAGGTTACGTGTGTGGAACTATCGTGACCAAGTAGACCGGAGTATTATTATTTTCAGCGTGTAACAAACCGGGTATCTCCATTATATCTAACCTAGGTAGCTATCCATTCCATCATCGTAAATCATCATAATCTCGTGAGCTGCTAGCAGGTTGGGCGGCTCGCCTTCGCGCCCCTATCTTTTTCTTCGTTTTATCCCTTCCGACCGATTTTCTCTAGCTAGCCTGAATCGATGGGCTTTATTATTACTCTATGTTACTTCGTCCCCTCTGTCGATGCCGCGGGAGCAGATACAGATATAGACGGTTGCTTTCGCTGCTGCTGCGATGGCTCATCCGGCGTCTCCCCAGCAGGAGTCGCACTCCCATCAGCTCCACTACCCTCCGCGCCCTCTATCGCCTTCACAGTTCCGTCCTCGTTGGGAGTAGTTCCCGCCGCCTCCGCCGCTTCCTTCTCTAGCCGCGTCTCCCTCCCTCTCTTATAGCAGTACCACAGCGCGCTCAGCAACAAGAAAACCGCCACGCTCCACAGCACATTCGTGCCTACGAACGCGGGCCACCTCGTCTTCAACGCATTCACGATCCCCTTCAACAGACCGACCACAGCCCCCGGTTTCGTCACCAACTCCATGAGGTTCCCCGGACTAAGGAACTTCTTCCCTACCCCGCCATCCTTCCCACCGTCCTCCTCCCCGCCTTCAACCTTCAACCCCTGCGCCTCCGCCGCCGCAGCCAATAGCTCGGGCGCCAGGCTCGAGGTCAGCTTGTCGGGCAGCTGGGCGACGAGCTTCTTGAGGCTGCGGGGGAGCTTCTCGTAGGAGCGGGCGAGCACGCCGTCGCGGTCCTCGATCAAGCTTATCAGGTCGCCGTACGCCGTCGGCACCCCGTTGACCAGGTCCTTGAGCACCTGCGTGAACTTGCGCAGGGTCTCGGCCGACTCGCGCGACAGCGAGAAGGCCTTGTTG
Source organism: Hypoxylon sp. CO27-5 (assembly GCA_002120305.1). NCBI lineage: Eukaryota > Fungi > Ascomycota > Sordariomycetes > Xylariales > Hypoxylaceae > Hypoxylon > Hypoxylon sp. CO27-5. The sequence goes on along the minus strand of KZ112784.1, from coordinate 11,511 downwards.
TCTGTTGAGGCTGCGAGGTTCAGGTCCTCGAGGACGCGCGCCATGTCTGTTTCTTCCTTGAGGGCTTCGCGCGATAGGTCTGCGTCTGGGGCGGCGGCGGCGGCGGCGGTGGTGGTGGTGGTGGTGGTGGTGGAGGAAGAAGGGGGTACGGTTAGGTGGCGCGAGTGCTTGTGCTTGTGCTCTTGGTGGTGTTGCTGCTTGGCGTCGGGCTTGCGCTTCAGGGAGATGTTGCGCGAGAGGTTCGTTATGAGGGCGAAGCGCTTGGGTTTGTGGTCGGGTTTGTCTTTCTCCTCATCTCCATCTTTGTCTTTGCGTTTGCCATCGTTACCATTACTGGGAGCAGTAGCCGCTTCGCCCTTATTATCGCCATTCTCGTAGCTGGAGACATCGCTATCTTCCAACTCGATCACGGGCGTCTTAACGCGCGGGGGTAGTGGTGGTGGCGTCTCGTCGTCGTCGTCGTCGCCGCCGCCAATATGGCTATCTGACGGAGAGGTAAGCCGCTCGAGGAACTTCTCGTCTTCCTGGTCGAGGATAGGCATACCCTCCGCCTTTTCCAGCACGATCTCAGGTGAGCTAGATAACTCGGACAGGGTGACAGCAGGGGTATTCTTTGCCGAGCCATCGATCTCTTTGCCTTTTCCCTTCTCCTTTTCCTTCTCTAGTCGCTGCTTCTCAGCCTTCTCCTCCCGGTGCTTCTTTACTTTCTTATACGTGAAGAACTCGAGCATCTTGTCTGTGGACTTGTACTGTATGTCGAGTTGGGAGATGGATATTAAATCCGAAGATGGAAGGAAGAAGGATGAAAAAGGAATCACATATCCATTGTTAAGAGAATACAAAACTTGGTAACCCCCGGAACCTGTTTTATCTTTGTTGGTAAGAATACAGATGATTGGCTAATATCTCAAGGCGCATTGTTGAACCAAATGCCCCTCCGTCAGCAACGAGGGGGAGCTTTGAACCTCTGAGGCTTGGCTTTGATGAGGTCATTACACAGCCACACATGATCTGTGGCGAAAGCTTACCCTGGAACGGTCTGGAACAGGTACACTCCCTACATGTACTTACTCGCGATCTGACCCAGCATACATATATCCAAATTACTTGGCAGAAGAACATAGGAGGCCTCGTTGAAGAGTCTTCAGAGCCAGACTATTGACAAGGACATTAGCAACCATCACATAGATCTAGATACTGTTGAATAAATACTAAAGCGAAGCACAAGGAACGTACCCTTAGGTCGGCATTCGTCGTCGAGGAGTACGATATTCTGCTAGTCAGACTATAATCACAATATTAATAAAGTATACCCCATATGCATTTTCATTAGTTTCAGGGGAACTATGTCCCACGGGTATCTATCGTGTCCCTTTCCTTTTCCATCCATTCCTATCTGTTACTCTTTTTTCCAGCCAATATCGAAATACACACAGCGGAAAACCACCACTAAGTAAGGCAAAGCACGTCGTTCTCGTAGTAAATAGCTTACTCCTCATCTTCTCCTTCTTCCCCATCCTCTACATCCTCTCCATCCACCATACTCTGCTCAACAAAACTACTCCGTCCACCACCACCACCACCTCCTCCTCCTCCCCGTCCACTCCTCCTCTTCCCCTTCCGATAAGCCTCCGTCTCCGTAACCGCGCGCTCCCCCACAAAATGCTTCCCATCCCACTCCCTCTCGCACCTAGGGCACTTCCTCTCCCTCCTCGTGCGCCAGAACGCCTCCTCGCACACGTCATGCAGCCTGACCAAGCAGTCGCGCTCCGCGCACCTCTGCCCCACCGTCACGATCTCCCTGCACGCCTCGCAGAACTTGACGCGCTGCCACTCGTCCGGCTCCGCGTCCGGGTCGTTGTACTCGGAAATGAGCCACGACCGGAGCTCCATCAGCGCTCGCGGCGAGAGCCGGTAGTACCCCTCGCGGCTGCGCTCGAACCACCCCTCGTCTACCATGCTGCGCATCACGGCTTCCACCTCGCTGCTCTTGAGGCCCTTTAGCCCGCTTATGGTCTGGGTCTGGGTCTGGGCCTGCGTTTGCGTCTGCGACTCTGGGTCCGCACCGCCCTCGCCATTTGCCTGGCCATTTGCCTGGCCATTGCCGTTTGCAAGTGCGGTCTCGTCGTCACTGCGCGGCGCCGAGCGCAGTTTGTTCGCCTGCATTCCGTCGAGACACATAACCTCCATGCGCGGGGTGTTGTACCTATCGAACATAGCGTCGATAACGCGTCTGACGAACGCGATCTCCTCCGCCGAGTGCAAGGTAGCGAGCTGGGTAACGGGGTCGCTAGTCGTATTAACCAGCGCATAAACCCTCTCCTTGGTGACCTGGTGAATCGTGCTCCGGATCTCGAGGTCGAAGTCCGAGATGGCGGACTGCGCGGCCGAGACGTACGACTCGAAGTCGTCGCGCGTGACTTGGTCCGGCGGCACGGCATCGGGCCCCTCTTCGCCGTTCTGCGAGCTGTTCTCGTGGTCGAGCTTGTCTTGCGCGGTGAAGATGGCTGCGAGGATGGGCTGCGCTTGGCTGAATGTCATGGTGCCTCGGGCCATGAAAGCTTGGAGAAAGGCTCGGTTGCCGTCATCGTAGTGGCGGGGTATTTCGTCTTCTTCCATTGCACTGATTGAATAGGGCTCTATTAACTGGTGTTTATGGAAATACAATAAAATTAGGTAGGTCTGTGTTGCTTGTACGAAATTCTCTCGTAAGTTTGTTGTGGAAATTTATAGTATCAAATCAAAGGAGTATGTGGTTGGCAGCCTTCAAAAGTTGGACCCCGCGATTAGAAAGACGCGTTTTGGTGCACTATTCTGCTATTGTACGCGCAGTACGCGTTAATTAGTCTCCACCAAATAAGCACTATAGCGTGGTTCTTCGCCCCAATGCTGCGGCTCATTCTAGCTGAAGCCAAGATTATAATTATATAGTACATACATATATGTACGTATATACCTACCACCTAGGTGTATACTTCGTAAACCCTCTAGATGATCTAATCGCAGGGTGTCAAGTAAGGTAGGAACTACTAAAATCATAGCGCATATTAACGCCAGAGAATCCCTTGTCATGTTCAACAGTTTAGAAATTTTAAACGAAGTTATAATTCTGTCCTTTATATTACAAGATACCTAGATTTCAATAGCTACATGTACCTAGCTAGCCACAAGTCCAGGGGCATTGATAGAGACGAAACCAAATATAGGTACTTTTTGAATATCAGTACAGGCTATGATTCTTACATAGAAAATTCCAATGTGCTTCGTCGTGGCGTCGTGGATGCTTGCTGACATATGGGATCGATTGTCGCAGCTCTGTGTGTGTGTGTGTGTGCAGAATTCTGTATGTGGTGATGGATTTTAAACTCCAAGTTCTTCTTCCTCTTCTTAATGTTCTTTCTCCTTCCCTTTCCCTTATTGCTACCTCTCGGTTGCTGATACTTTAGTAGTAGGTCTGCCATTTGTGCCTGATTTTGAGGGTGACTTCTTTCGGTCCATAACAGACTTCAAGACCTGCAATTTCTCTTCCGTCACCCTTATAGCCTCTTCAACTTCTCGCACATTCATTCGCTCCTCTCGCAACTTTTCTTCGACTGTCTTCGGTTCGATCACTCGTTTTCGTACCGGTAGAGGCCCCTCGTTCATACGATGAAGACCGACTCTTTCTTCTAACCAGTCCCACAAGTCGCTTTCTTCGCGTCTCCAAATCTCCTCGTACGCAACAGCGCGTTCCGGATACCCTATGAAACCTAGTTCACGCCCATATGGTGTAACTCTCGGCTGTCCATTGAATCCGAAACCAAACCACGTCGCTACTAATAATCCGACAAGCAGTCCATATACAACATTGCCGGTGAGAACAGGTTTAATAATATCCACAACCGGACCAAGGATCCCATGAAGTGGCTCAAGCATACCCCAGTCTTGCGTTTTGGAAATCGCCAAGTCTGATGGACCACCCAAGCTCTCCTTAGAAGCCTGGTGTAGCTTGCCTTTGGCTCGCTTCTTCTTGCCCTTTGCCGGTCCTCCGTTGAGTGCTGGACGAGGACCAGAGACTGCTGCCTTTAAGCTAGCGAAAAGATCTTTGCAATACTGGGTCTGACCCTCTTTCGCGCCTTTCTCGATAGGTCCTATGAACGTGAGTATTCAATCGCTATAACGGGCGGAGCTTTCAAACCATACCTTTTAGCCAACTCTTGCCGGTCCACTCAATGGTACAGTTGACAGTTACACGGGTTGCATTATTCTCGGCCCAGAATAGACAATACTTGGTCTTAACACTAAACACGTTCCCACTTGGTACATCCGGGTTCTGCACAGAAACAAGAACATTGACGCTTTTCTCAAGATCAATGTTCTCCAGAGTCTCGTTCACGATACATTTAGTCTGCTTAGGCCCTATCGAGGCGTATAGGGGTTTGATATAGGTATAGCCTCGGCTCTTGTTGTCTTGAGTTAATCCCTTCTTGTCGTCCATTTGTAGATCAGTACACTTCTGTTCGTTAGTCAACCACTTCCCCATGAATGCGACAGAAGCAGGCCCAAAAATCAAATTGTACACCTTCCCTAGAGGGGCGGGGACCACATCGTCACCAACAACCACATCGTAATGTGTTTCCGCATCTCCACAGTCTGTTGGTGCATGTGTAGCCGGGCCGGGGAAATCAGCCGCTCCAGAGGGCGTGGCTGCGGAGTCGGTCTTTTCGGTGGCACCATTAGTAGTAAGCGCACCGGAGACTTTCCTTATGCCGGACTTCTCGCCATCTGTCTCGGCTGGACTGGCGTCAGCAGGTTGTGTTGTATCAGCAATATCGTCATCCTCCTGATCCTCATCATAGATGTCATCTCCATCCTCACTCTCCTCATCTTCAGACGCTGTAGCACTCTGACTTCCGATGACGGCATCAGCATCCTCAACTTTCTCGGTTTTATCACCACCAGTGCCCTCCAGCGAAACACCATTCAACGAACTCTGCAGGGACGGGTGACCAAGTTTCCAAATGTTGACGATTAAGTCATAGGTAGAGTCTCGACTAGTAAAACTGGCGAACACATGCTTTGCATGAAGTGTCGTGATCATCAGACCGTTTTTGAAGACTAAGGCGGTATTCCTTTTTTCTACAGAAACAATCTCATCAAAACTCATAACCAGGGTAGTCGCCCATCCGAAGATGTTGCTACTGAAACACAAATGGCCTTCCGAAACGTAGAGTCTGCCATGTGCAAGAATCTCGCGTTGAAGTGCACAACTGTAATCTTCAATAAGATAGTCGTCATCAGGGACACTCTTGAATAAGCTGTGGAAATCCCGATTGCGTTTCTTACTCGCTACAGCAAACCCTGTAAGTTTTGGGACACTCCCAGTGGCGTTAGGGTGAGCTACAGAGGCATTAGCTGCTGCAATGGCCGCGCCGATTGTGGTACCAGTTCCGGCAGTTCCCCCAGTACTACCGCGCTTTCGTCTCCGGTTCCCGAGAGCACTCTTAATGCTACCGCTACGTTGAAGCCCCGACTTCCCTTCGTATAGACTAGTCGGCGGTGTTGTGCCAACAGGTTCGTAATTAGACCGCGTCGCCAGATCATCAGAGTGGCCGTCGTCATTGACAGATGCAGTCACACTGTCCACAGGTGCCGATTCTGAGCGTCCACGGGCTTCAGTCGTAGAGTCAGAGAATTTGGAAGCAGTCGGAGTAGGTGCCACACTACCGGGTTCCTGGATACCCAGTTGACTTAAGCTAAGATCCCCCATACCAAGGGTCTTGACGGCCAGTTCTTTATCACCCATGTTACTACCCTCCAACTGTCCAGCAGACGGCTCAACTTCTACCCTGTCGTCGTCAACTGGCTGTGTCTCTCTAGAAACGTTCGATTTGGGCTTATTTCCACTCGCGTTGGTGTTGGTGACAGCGCTACTTAAACTATTGGCAGCGTTTTGTGCAGCAGATAGCATGCTCGAGAAAAAACCACCTCCAGGGGTTTGTGGCCCGGAGTTCTCCGGGGTAGGTGTTAGAGGAGCCAACGTTATATTCGATAGCTTGCTTGGGCCAATACTGGTGCCAGATCCTGATCTCAATCTTCGGTGTGATATCATATTCCCAGAAGGTGAGACAACCACATTTGGATTGGAGCTCGCGCTGGCTGACGAGCTCTTCCGCGAACGGTTTGTATGATGCGAGTCAGTCGGAGTCGGCGGCGTATTAACGATGACGGGAGCTGCCGGCTCAGACGGTGGGGGTGTACGAGGGCGGCCGGAAGTGTCGATAGGTGCTGGGCTCTTGTATCGACGTGACCGTTCAGACGATGCTATCTTGACATCATTTGCGTCGGACTGAGGTGCCGTGCTTGGTCGAGAGGTAGGGCGAGAAGTCGATTCGGCGGTCGATTTATTGGATGAGGTGCTTATCGATTCGTGCTCGGCAAGATCCGTCTGGCTATTGTTGGCACTTCCCTGCACACCGCTCACGTTTCTCTTGGTCTTAAAAGCGTCCCTGATCCTACTAGCAGGCGATTTTGATCGATTTGAAGAGGGAGTCTGGGGTAGGTGTAAACCAGTCTTGGTAGCTGATAGTTGACGAGCCGGCTCGTTAGAAAAGCTACCAGAAGCGGAGTAGGTCACAGATCGTGAGAAGCCGTATTGCTCGTCCTGGCTCGAATTCTGGATCTCGGGTAGGTGGTCTGCTTGAATTATAGGCGACGAGGTTGTCAACTGTCCAATTTGGGAAGGATGCGTTGAGGGAACGGTGGGCCGGGCCGAGGACCTATTAGAATGACTAAGTCGTTGGTTGTCAGATCAATGATCCGTAATCATAAGATAGTTATACTACAATGAGAAAAACGGAAGTAGAGCCGCAGTAACTGAACGGTGAAGCCAAATTTTGTATGGTTAAAAAGTATAGAGGATCAGAGGAAACGTAATAGGCTGGATTGGAGCGAATGAAAGAAAAGGATACGAGCTGAATACGAAAGTGACTAGGAGGTAGGCAAGGCGTCGAGCTAACTGGAGCTCATGAGCGGAGTCGACTGGACCACACCCATCAATGTTCAGCCGTCAAGGATAACGAGTTATCCTCAAAGCTTAGCCAGAATGCCTTGCTTGGAAATAATGCAGGGCCAATGCTTCCGATTTATGAACTGGCTGGGAAGCTTGGCCAGAGACAGAGGGGTAAGGGATATGTATGTTTCGTGGCTTACTTAATTGAGAAGGAATAAAGTTGCAGACGAGAGACATCAGGAATGAGATAAGTGAATAATGATATGACGATGTACATAGAGTGAAACCAAAAGTAATCGGTACTGCAACGGTAGATAAACGAAGGGAAAAAAAAAAATAGATAAACACTTACGAATCTTCTCGGTCGGATTCATACGCGTCAGGGCCATGTCTGGGTTCTTGTCCGGGTTCATCTCTGAGTTCTTCTCTCCCATCTTCGTCATCTACAGCCATTTCGTTTGATTGCGTAGTGGAAAAAGATCCGCTGCTGATTAGCTCGCGGCTATTTGGATCTCGCCCACGAGGAAAGTCCTCGCTACTAGCTGTTGAGCCGAAACTCTCCTTCGAAGGCTGCTTCTTCCATCGTTTTGCGGCTAGCTTCTTGGGGAGGAGCTTTCCCACTTTACTAGAGTTACTAGAGTTGGTAGAGTTGTTAGAGTTTGCGACATCCATGATGATGTTAGTGCTAATGACGATGCATCACCCAGTGATGACGACCGACAGCTAACGTAGCACAACAGGTCGCTCCTAGATCCTGGAGGTTGTCAGCAATTAAACCAGGTAAGCCGAAAAGCGCCCCTTCGGCGTTACTATTCAAACAACTGGAATTTTAATAGCACTAAAGGCATCAGTGAGCGCATCTGTAGATAGACAAAGACTGAGATGAATGTCGCGTTGTGGTCTTGAATGCAGTTTATCGCGAGAGTGTCGTCATAGCTTGGCCGAATCGATGCATGGAAAGAGAGGTCCCTGTTTTTCTACTGATGCGATTCTGATGAGGTGGGTATTATTGATCCCGGCAATCGATATTATATTTCTAAGATGTAGCTAGGTGATAATGATGATGACGATGAAAAGATAAAGGTTGCCGGTAATTGATGAAAACCTCCTCTTGCAATGCAGGCAATCAATCCACATCTATTCCTGGCATTCTTTCAATGATCAGACGGGACAACTGCTTCATGAATCAAAACCAGATGCAGGCAATGCAGCCCCCCTGGAATAATCATTCAATAAGGTCAGATTAACCAGCCATACAGCAAGACATTAGTGTCTCCAGTGCTAGTAAATTAGCTGATTAGGCACCTTGATAGGGGGGCATGGAGCTGGGAAACCAACCCCGCCGAGTTTCAACTAAGTGGTACTGTAACAAAGAAAAGGGAAAGAGGTTCCAGGCCCTACGTATACCACCCCACATACTTCTACTATGGTATACGGTAATAATAATAGGCACCTAGATTAGGTATATTTGGAAAAGTCCCAATTGGAAGGACAAATTGACCGGAAACCGCCGATGATTCGACCCCCGTCTTCTGGAACCCCTAAGGCCCCCCCTTCCACCCCGCCTTATTCTGCTAAACTTCCGTACCAAACTTTCGTGACTTGGTGCGTTCTTCTACACGCCCCTAGCTTTTGTTCAAATCACACAGTCCACTTCAAACGCCTATCGTCATACAAGACTTCTCAACCTCTAAAGTAGTTCTCCTATGAAGAGCTAGACCCCTTTATCATAGTGCCGGATTTTGCCTCGCCACCTCGTTATTGTATCATGGAGTCGTCTCCCTTAATCAAGGTAGGATTATACTCTATACAGTATTTTCATTCCTCCCATCGGGTTCCTCTATCATTCGTTGCAGCTCAACTCACGAATCATAGGCCCATGATCATGCGAGAGCCGCATCTATAGCCACCCACACGTCCGATACCACCGTTGCAGTCAACGAGCATACTAGAGCCGCCGGCGAGTTTGCCAACGCCGCCAAGAATACTAGCAGCGTCGAGGCCTTGCGTACCCTAAAATTGCTCGAGCAGCATCATCGAAGACTTTCTGAACTTCTACAATTACCAAGCAAGCCTCCCACGTCACAGGGTGCCTCCGAAAATGATTCTCAGGGAAATGAGAAAGATGAAGCTATATCGGGCGTGGTCCCTTCCACGCCTCCCGCAAAGTCTGATGCCGCCGGAGCTTCAACGGAGAAGAATAATCAGCCTATGCCAACACTCCCGAAACAGCCACGGTATCCTGCCCGCGATCTAGGGGCTTCTATTGCTAGCAATCTTGCCTCCGCCCGTGGCATTCGGTCCAAGTACAGATCTCAGCCGCTTAGTCCGAGTGTGTCTAACACTGAGGCTCCCGGGAATATGGAAGCAGCATCGCGGAGAAGTGGGCCGAGAACTAAGATGCAGAATATGCTAGATAATTCTGAAAGGCCAAGTACTCTCGTCTCTCCAGACAAAGAAAGACCCTCGAGACAATCTAGCTCTAGTCTACAGGATGCAACGTCGGGCAAGGAGCAAACAAATAACCCGGCCAACACAAGCGATGAGGGCTTCTCTAGATTCTATAACGCCTTCGGTAGCATCATCAATAGGATTTCTGCGCCACTTGCGTTTGCAGGACTACCCCTAATCAGCGAGGAGCAAGCCGAAACCCCAGCTCCGGCTCCTGTTCCCGAGACCCCAGTGCAAAAGCGTACCAGAGTCCGGACGTCCGCTACAGTCTCCGCCGAACCCGACCTAAAGAGAATATACTCCAAAGCCGCCCTCCGAGCCATCTCTCGCGATGGACAATCAGCCAACGATTCTTTCTACGTAGTCCCCACCAGCGGCCACACCGCATCCTACGCCAGTATACTAACCTTCGCCGATAAGGAGAAGCGGCGGCTGGAGGCCCAGGGCGGCGCGGCCAATCTACTCGAAGAAGCCGACGAGGACGAGTTCGTCGACGCCAAGGAGTCCCCGGTGCCCCGATCGCCCGCTTTCCAGCGGCTCGCGGGCAAGGGCCGCGCGGACAAGGACCTGACCAACGTGGTGGAGGAGCTGTACCTCGAGAACAAGAGCCTGAAGGACATGCTCGACAAGCTCAGCAAGCGCCTCCACGCCTTCGAGTCCATGTCGCAGAACTCGGGCATGCGACTCGCCGAAAGCATGCGCCTCATGCGGCCCACGTCGCCGCTTGCGTCCCAAGGTGTAGGCGTCGGCGTCGGCTCCGGTGGCAAATCGGCTACTACGTCGCCTGTGGTGCCGGACGAGACGCTGGCGAAGAGGAATAGGGAGCTAGAGGAGCAGTTGGTCGCGATGGGGAGGCAGATGGAGGATATGGAGCGCAATTATAATAAGGTCAGGGCGAACCTTATGAGATATAGGGAGAAATGGGACCAGTTGAAGGCGGGCGCCAAGGCGAGACGCGCTGGCGGCGCTAGCGGTAGCGGTAGTGGTACGGCGCAGGGAGGTGGCTCGGAGTTGGGGATGGATGATGGGTTGAAGTCACCTAGTTTAGCGTAGGATGGCAGATCGGTGTAGCAGTGAATTGATGTTGGGAGTGTGAGTGTGAGTGTGAGTGTGAGTTAGTGCTATGCCTGTCTGGAAATACAATATACTCAGTGTTCTGTGGTACCATGGTTGTTGCGATGTGCTTGTGCTATCTCGTAAGATAGAACACGAGATATTATAATGATTTGTCGTGCGTAGAATGGACTGTGTGGGAAAGGTAGGAGACATGCCTACTCAAGATAGAAGTTGACCCTCTTTCCCTCAGGCCTGGTTAAGCTTGTCTGAATGGACAACACACTTGAAGTACCATGCATGTATAGCTCTTTGCTAACCGTGAGCATATATCCTAAGACTCCAACAAGCAAGAATTAGTATTGTTGAATACGGAATTACAATGACAACTAACTTGGTGATGATGGCCTTATTGGCAAATATCCTTTCTATATTCCAACAAGTCTTATAGTTACAGTCTATTCCAGCAGATGTACGACCATGGCCACCTCAGCGCTAAGTATATCGACAGGATGACACATAGGTAACACGAAATAATAGCCCTCTATGCTCAACTAACCAATATAGTAACTTTGTAGACTCGAGACAGACAGACAGACAGACAGACAGACCTTATGTTGGACAGCACGTTTTCGAATTCAAACAGACAAGCAAAAACTACCTACCAGCCATAACAAATCTATTCATCTGAGAATATAACAAACAATACCGATTCGCAAGCCCAGAAAGAAAAAAAAATCGCTTTACCCCCAGTCCATCCATTCCATCAGACAGTCGTGCTTATGCCTATGCTTACTTTATCCCCCTCAACCCTCGCCCTCAACCCTCGCCCTCAAACCCCCAGCGCCCAAATCCCTCAGGAGAAGAGGGTACATGTAGGTATTTAATCGCGCCCGCCATGCCCTTCAAGATAACCACGCTTACCGAAACTAGCCGCCCTTTTCAGGGTGCCGACGATCCCCCTCCCACCGCGCCCTAGAGATGAGAAGGGCATGGCTTGCCGACAAATATTCCCC